>JAZKJV010002019.1:600000-782500 GCA_037367405.1 Ottelia alismoides
ATAAACATATATATTACAATAACATTTATTGTAAGAATGGTTCGCTCTGGGCTCACATGTCTAACACGCCTGGCTGCGCGCACGGGGACCAGGAAGGTCCCGACTGGCTGCACCTCGGGTCGGGAGAGACCGCCTAGAGGTGTGATGCGAAGGGGGGCACCGCTTGCGGGGGTAGGGGTGGTGCCTGCGGGGTTGGGGCGGTGCCTGCGGGGCTGGGGGCGACGCCTGCGGGGTTGAGGAGGCGCCTGCGAGGTTGGGGAGGCGCCTGCGGGGTTGGGGTGGCGCCTGCGGGCGGTGGGAGGGTGGGGGGTGGGGCCCGCGGGTGTAGGGTTAGGGTTAGGGTAAGAGAACCCCGGTCTAGGACCGTTGCTCTGATCCCATGTTGGGATAAAAATGAGACTTCAATTAAACGAGAGCACATGGCTCTCTTATATAGGAGAGGAGCCATGGGTTAATTACATAAGTGATACCTAAAGAAACCGAAAAATATAAAGATAATAAGATAAGATACAAACATCTCAATAAAAACGATGTCAAATAAAAAAGTGTTCAACATGAAAGTAATGTGTTTTTTCAAGATTGACAACTTTCATGTAGAACTTAAAACCAAAATACATCATATATACATAGTAATATTTTTACACGTATTTAAATGTTTTGCTTATTTTTTGATAATTTTAATTACATTATATTTACAATATATTATGTACACAATTAATCTAACTTTAAAGGTTCTATAGATTAATAGAAAGCACATAAAATTCAAGGAACATGAACTTAAATATGTATAATATTTACAATAAGATTTGAGTCTTTGTTTATTTACATTAATTAAGACTCATTATATACCTAGTATATATTGTTAATTAAATCTAATTAAGGAGTTTATTTATAGATTTGGTTTAGATAGAGTATTAAGATCTGAATATAGTGATGACGAATCTAGGATACATCAAATATCACCAAGGCAATTGAGACCACACTCTCATTGTCAAGAGGGACGAAAATAAAACGTTTCTTCTTTTTGTTTATGTTGATGACATGATAATCACATAGATGGTATAGAGGAGATAGCTCACCTAAAAAGAGATCATGTTGTAGTCTTTGACTTGAAGGAACTCAGGAATTTAGAAGGGCATTGAATTGGCAAGGTCGAATGAAGGTCTTGTTATGTGTCAAAGAAAATATAATTTGGATATATTGAAGGTACCTGGAAAGCTGGATGTAAACATGCACTTATGCCTATTGATGGGAGTCACAAGTTGAGCATTAAGGATGGAAAGTTGATGAGACTTCAAATCAATACCTGAGATGTGGTAAGTTGACTTATCTCAATCTTACCAGACATGATATTACGTATGGTTTTAATGGTGTGAGTCAATTCATGCATGCTCCTACTAATCTTTACATGAAGGTAGTAAAGCGTATCCTCTGCTATATAAAGGACCCAGGAAAAGGACTCATTTTTACAAAAAAAAAAGAAAGTGCAAGAATTGAGATCGAAGGATACATTAATGCAGATTGGGATGGAAGCACTGATACGAGGAGATCCACAATTGGATTCTACCATGGCCTCAAATTTCAACGAAATTCTGTCGAATTTCTGTCGAATATCGATATCCAGTCGAAATCGAAATTCGACCAAACGACCGAAATGACCGAAAGATGGGGGTCCTAGTACAAAAAATGACCGAAATTCGGGTCGAAATTTCACCGAAATTCCATCGAAATTCTGTTTTGATCGATACCAAAACGGTGATCGAAACCGACATGTAGGGCCTTGGATTCCGCATATTTCTAGTGATAACTTGGTGATTTGGAGAAGCAAATGACATCACTCTATGCTAGGTTTAGTATTGAAGCCAAATATGAGGTAGTTGACATTGCTAAATATTGGAATAAATTCCGAGTCCAATATGAAGTTATGTGATAAGAAGGCTGCTATAAGTCTTTCCAACAATCTTGTCCTACATGATAGAACCAAACATGTGGAGATTGATCATCATTTTATCAAAGAAAGAACTGAGTCTAAGGAGCTTGTTCCAAATTAAATAAAAACTAAAGATCAAGTGGTTGACATTTTCACCAAGGGGCTTCCCACGACTAGTTTTGAGAAGAATGCAATTACGTTGGGCATGTATAATATCTATGCCCAACTTGAGAGAGAGTATTGAGTTGCTTGTATATGGGTAAATGGTTCATGAGTGTGAATCCATTTACCCATTTGGAAACTTATATGTATCTTGCATACCTTATGTTCACAAAAATAAAAAGAAAAGTGAAGAACCCTAGTTGCGGAACAGGGAATCTTCCCACCATGGTTTTTCCCTTCCATCGTGGATGGTTTCCTTGTAATGTACCATCTTTTTGTAGCTTGATTGTCTACAGTTAGTGATTTGTAATCCCCTTGGTGGTGCTTGGTGCTCATCCTGCTCTGGCACTGCTTGTTTCCTCTGGTTCCATGCATTCTCCTCTAGCACCACTCATTCTTTTTTTTTGAAACAAGAGGGGAAACACGCACAGGTGCAACCCCACAGTTTGAACCCTGGTCTTTTGGGTGGAACGCACACTGCACTACCACCAGACCATTAAGTGGGTTCTAGCGCCACTCATTCTTAATACCTCTTCCAGCATTATATTAATTGCAAGTTGCTCTAGATGACACCCCAAGCATCTCCTCCAACAAGTACCACATGCACCTTCCTAGCAGCTACAGGCAATACCGCCTTCAACAATGCAACATTTGTTAACGTGACTGTACCCCGATGAATTTAGTGGTAAATATGTGTGTTGTTTGTCAAGTTCAAAATAAAATGGATTTTGAGAATGAACCAGCGGCATTCGCGAAGAGAAGTACTTAGAGGTAGCACTTGCTTCTTTCTTCCCTTAATTTTATTATGAACAAAACATACCTTTCCATATGCCAACATCTTCAGGCGATTTTTGATAAACCGGGGTGGCGGACCACACAAAATAACCACCAGGACGCAACAGTCGATTCAGCTCCAACAGAAGTATTCCACCTGGCAAATTCCTTGTACTTCACATCTTTATGAACTATGCAATCTTACATGGAAATAGATATGCAAATGAACAGGTTACCCTCAATATGCCACGGAACCCGACAGCGTGCACAATGCACAACATCAAATGCCATGCTTGGAAAAGGGAGCCTCTTGGTGCCCATGACCGCCGAAACTGCTGGAATTCCTCTTTCGAGAGCGAACTGAACTTGGGCTTCATGCTCATCCTTGGGAGCAAATGACATTGTGAGTACATTTCTTTCAAAGAAGAAGCCCCCAAGACTGGCCACTCCGCAACCAACATCCAGAACCACACGGCTTTTTCTACCCCATGCTATCTCTGGCAAAGACTGTTAATTTCATCATAAGATAATCATGGTGGAAAGGAACAGAAATTCAAACAACCAATATTGATGAGAAAGAACCGCGGAATCACCTTTTGGATGAAATCAATGTAGTGCAAGGCACCTAGTTTAAACTGTGTGCCACCGCCAGGGAATACAAGATATTTTCCGGTCTCTTTTACCCAATTTTGGTGCCCCTTTGTCGATACAAGCTTGGTGTGAGGAGCATTTGCATACCATATCTGCAAAAATACTCACTATATGCATGTCATTATAACAATAATGGCAATGAATCAAACTTGTATCCAAAAATCAAATTTACAAAAGTACCTTTTCCCTACTTTGAGGCCATTTAAGTGGCAGTTTATATCCTTGTGGAAGTGGAACGAGACAGGTTGGGCTTTCTTTGGGGCAATGCCTCTCCCGATGCTCATAGTGTTTCGTGCTAGGCAAGTTCCTGATGGCCACTTCATTGTCAAGGCAAGGAATATAGTCCGGCCCAGCAGTTGTATTACAAAGCTTCCTCTCAGAACCAAGAATTAGGCTATAAGATGGGTTCAATCCTTCATTTTCCTTTCTTGGTTCTGTGCCGGCCGCATTGTTTGATCCCGACTGAAATTGATCCCAAATCACTTCAGAAGTATTGTTTGGAGTTTTATTAGCAGGAAACTCTGCAGCTTCACCATGGTCAATGTTCTCAGTTACCAAAATCTGACCCTCCTTGTCTTGTGACCCCAAAATTTTAGCTCCTGCATCTTCGTCAGTTGTGCCAGAGTTGCTTCCGGAGTTCTTTTCCTCCAAAAGTTCAGGTTCAGCAGAATCCTGCTCATTGCTCTCGTCTACAATCCCAGCTGCTGGTTGCCTTTGAGTGGTGTCCAAATCAACTTTCTGTAATGACCCATCTCTCTCATAGTTGGGCTCTCTAGTGGTCTTTTCAGTACTCGATCCTTTAGTACTTGATCCAGCCTCTAAGTTGAATGAACCAGAGGGAGACACATATGAGGATGCCAACATCCACACTCCCACAAGACAGAAGCCCATAAACAAGGCAATAGCCACTGAGGAACAGCAGTTACAGCACCGTGACGACGATCCCCTACCATCTATTCTATGGCTTTTTCTGAATGCCATGATTGCAAACACAGATCTCTTTGCACCTGAAATAAGGGTACCATGTAGAATAAAACTGAAGAAGAAGAAGAAGAGGAGGAGGAGGACACTATAGGTGGGATTAGACCCTATAAAAGATCCATTTTAGACATGAGAAATATTCGGTCCCACATTTGTTATGGATATGAATTTTCGGCAATCCGCATATGAATACGATATGAATCAATACTATTTTGGACTTCGGATTCAGTATTGATAGAGTTGATGATTAGATTCCAATCCTACTTTCAGTTATAACTCCTGTCCAGTATGAGTCAATGCAAGTCTACAAATAGAGATCTTCCCCCATCTCTACTGCAACTTAAAGTAAAGGATTCTCACTAGCTCTCACGCAGATGCCCCTTCTTCAGATCTTCATGCGAAGCTCTTGAAATCGATTCCAGCTCTCTATCTACTAGTTAGCCGAAGATATGATGCGGTACGCACAATGCGGCAGGCTTTCGAGGCCATTGTGGGGCAAATATCGGGCATCTGCCGGGAAAAAAATGCAGATGCAAGTACAACGATCCATAAAACTATGAAGCACAATCCGGATCTGACATTGGCAACTCTACTGGGAAAAAACTCGCGATTTGAAGAATTGAACTGCGCAAATGCACAGAGAACATGGAAATCTCACCTTCCGCGAGCGCTACAAGTTCGTCATCGGCTGCGGAGCCGGAGCAGAGAAGTCACTGCACGGCGACATAGAGAGCTCAATCGTGCATCCAGTAGAAGACGTAAAGTAAGGGTCTCCCCTACCCCATATTTTCTCCCTCTATGTGGGTCCCATTTTTTATCTTTTTAAAAAAATGAAATAAATCAATTCTCCATCATCAATTCCATCAAAAAATAATATACTATACCATCATATCATATAAAAATTATAAACTACTTCACTTCTACTCACTTTTTCAAACTCCAACACAATCACATCACAATAACTTCTCACTTTTTCAAACTCCAATACAATCACATCACCCCAAACTCACTTCTAACCCACCCCCAGTTTAACCCTCTATCCAAACACCCTCTAAAGGGGAGAGGTGAACATAGCTGCGATTTATTTACTTGAGTCTGGAGGGCCTTGTGTTTTTTAAATATTTGTTTGGGGTCGTGTGATGCGAGCGGAATTATGGATGTACGATAGGGGTGGTTGGTTTGTTGTTCAAAGTTCTAACTAAGCAGGCATTTTACTTGTGTGGGTTCGGGTTAGAAGGGGAGAGGAGCTTCGATTTTTACCGAGAGGGAAGGAAGTTCAAGGGAGGAGTATTTTTTGCTTTGCTCGTTGGTTTGTTTTGCCTGAAGCTTCTGGGAAAGAAGGGAATTGTTTTGTTTTGCTTTTGTGCTTTTCAAACTGAACCGAGTTGTGCAATGTTCTTTCATCCAAAAGATCAAGGATCAAAACTCACTGGCTACATGTATCACAAAAAGAGCCTTTATTGTGATAATAATTCAATCAAGGAAACATGTTTTAATAAACCTCACTAACTACATGTATCACAAAAAGAGCCTTGATTGTGATAATCATTCAATCAAGGAAACACATTTTAATCGTTTAAAATTAAAGTTTCACATATGAATTAATTAATCAAAAGTTCAATATAAAACACAATTTCAAAATGAAAGCCGGTGAGTATCAAATTAATTAATGAAGGTTATTTTGCTTGTTTGGAACGTTAAATCTAATCATTTTTCGTGTGTTTTGGTTATTCATCTTCTTCTAAATCATTTATCATGTGTTCTGGTGGTTCGTCTTTTTTATAAACATGAGAAATGATCGAGTTACGTGGCAAACTTTTCGACCAAAATTAAACTAGAAACACATATAGCATTTCCAAATGTATCTCCTTATTTTACATGTGTTTTCACATCTCTCTCTCTCTCTCTGACTCTCTCTCTCTCTCTTGCTAGCTCTCCCTCCCCCTTCCCTCATTGGAAAGAAAGTCCCCATTGGCTAGATGAATGATGAATAGCCTATACTCGCATGGTAGTTCGTCTGTGTGCTAGATTCACTTCAATTATTTTGTCACTTAAACTTCTCTTTACTCGATTTAGCTTCAGCTATTTTCAAGATCTTGTTGAGCTTCTTGGGGATAAATGTCAATACTCAGTTCCACAAAATAGTGATCTCGTTATTATTAATTATAGAAAAACCCTCATAAGAGCCATTGTTAACTATCATTCGTTGAGGTGTATTTTCAAAATACATATATCTAGAAATGTAGCAACATGGGTGTGGTTGTAGTATTCGTTGAGACTTTTACAAGGAGCCCAAGAACATTAATCAAACATTGTATGGGGAAGTTGCACGCAAAACAAGTCGATTTACGACTTATGGATCCAAAACCAAGCTTGAAACTGAGCATATATAAGGCTAAGTGGTCTAGCCACTTAGCACATACCACTTGAGCCACCATGTCTGGTGCGCCATCATAGGAACTCCAACCGACAACGCTTTGTGAGTCCATCAAAAGGTGGGGGTGAATTGTGTAATTTAAAATATCACTAGAATAATATCCAAATAGAAAATAATCATAAACCACTAATATATAAGTAGAGATATTTAAACCACAATACACAAGGATTTTTACGTGGAAATCCAAGACGGCGAAAACCACGACCCAAATCAGGTTATAGGATTTCCCTGTCGCTCTCTTGGTGAAGCTTGTTTCCACTATTCCAGTGCTACTTTATCTCGAGGGTAGCACAACCTCTCGTACAAATTATACCCATCCTTGGACAACTCCCAAAAGAAGATTGTATGTCTCTCTTAAAGAAAGGAATCCACTACTCATATCTCTATGCAAAACTTCTAACAGAAAAATAGTTAAGCAATGAAGCTTGAATTCACAAGCTTACAAACTTTCGGCGTAGAATATGCTCTCAAGAATGATGAAGATGACTACAGAGAGAACAAAGAGCACAGAGAGCATAAACAACTTCAATATCTAGACAACTTTGGATCGAAGAGAGATCAAGAGCATAGAAACGATGTAAGAACTCAAATATTACATAAAATGAGCACTCTTTCTTTTCTTTTTGAGGGTAGAGGGCATTCCTGTTAGTGGTATGTCACAAACAATGAGACATAGGGTCCCTTATGTAGTGTTAGCCTCAAAAGAGTTGTTGGTATCCAAAAATGAAAAGCCCAATGTTTTGAATTTCAAAATCTATGAAATGATCGATCATGATAAACAAGGTGATCGATCAAGTGATTGATCTTGTCACAAAAGTGATCGATCAGATTTGATCATTGGTCTAGAATTCAAATAGCGATCGATCATGTTCAAAAGGATGGTTGATCAGGGTTGATCAATCATGAATAAGAAGATGGTTGATCAAGGGTGATGGATCAGGGATGTCAAGGTCATCAATCATATGTCAAAAAACCAGTTATGTGAAATTTATGATTTTGGCTTAAGTTTGCTTGTTGATCAAGAATATGCAAAAAAACTATAAGATTATTTTTCAGCATAAAATGAAAACTATGTAATTTTATCACATCAGCATCTGAAGTCTTCAAAACTTGAGCTTTTGAATTGAGTCTTTCTTTTATTCTTTCACCAATCTTATTTTGAATCTTGAGCCTTTGAGCATAGTCTTTCAGAGCCACTTTAGGCTTTGAGTTGACTTATAACTTTTCTACACTTTTCAACAAAAGAGCTTCTATGACCTTCTACCTGAAAATTTAACCAAGCTACAATGTAAATATACAACAAAGTCATAACAAAATCTAAGTCGCTAGCACACTTTTCCAATGACCGATCGACGAAACCGAAGACACCGATGCGAAGAGGACATTGAGGTCATCTCCATTCTTTCATGTATTTCATGCGAAGTGCCATGAAAACATCATTTTCAACCAAGAGAAAAATATGGGGGAATGACCATGAAAGTATAGATTTTGATATTTTTTTCCTTGTTGTGGGTCCACGTGACCTTGCATGTCATTTGCACGACGATCGAAGTTTGTTTTGAGTCGTTGTCATCACATGCAAGTCGTATTTCCAAATCATATCATTGAGTATTTTCCTTATTTTTAAAGAGATCTAATGGGTAGAAAAATATAATTTTATGTTAGATTGATCAAGGTAGAATGGTGATTATCTACATGTAGTTAGTTTTCAATATGAGATAAAATTTTGACACAAAATTCTAATACTATCTCATTGTATCTAGGCTAAGCACTCCCACTAAGCTTCACATGGCTCATCCAGATTCTATCTGAAATCATAACATTTATAATTTCATCAAATCTGATGATCCAACTTTAAGAAGCTTATTTGAGTCCATAGATGGATTCTTTAGTTTGCACACCTTGCTTTCCTCAACCATGAAGCCCTGGGGCTACTTCATGTGAATATCCTCAAAGAGGTATTCGTAGAGGAATGCAATATTGACTTACATCTTGAAGATGCAATAGTCAAGTTGTGTAGCTAAGGTTAGCAATATTCTGATGGTTTTAAGCATGGTCACCGAAGAGCAAGTCTCATTGCAAGCAATTTCTTCTCTTCCAGTGTGTAGCTCATGGCTACGAATCGTGCTTTGAAGATCTCTACCTTCTCATCAGGTTCCCTTTCTCTTGAAGATCCATTTACACCTTTACATGTCTTACCCATATAGGTGGATCCTCGAGGGTCCATATACAACACTTGTATATGAAGTCTACATTAGACTTTTATTGCTAACATCCATCTATCCGTGCTATGATCTTCAGAAGCTTCATCACATGAAGTTCAATCATTGTCAGATTTCTCTGACACTTGGAATCCATCCTCAAACTCATTTGAAGAGGTATTAGTGTTTCATCTTTAATTGTCCCTTTAGTTTCCAATTTTAGGAGCCTCATTATCTTCTCAAGATCAAATGAGTTCCTACACTTCATTTTCATCTTGATTCTCAAGAGTCTCAACCTCTAAGAATCACATGCTCAGAGATGAGATACTTTAAAAATCTCAAGGTCATAAAGTAGGTATCCAATACCATCCTTTATTTTCCTAATGAAACAGCACTCTCACGTGCTAGATTCCAACATACATGGAACCTTATTAAGGATATACATAGTAGTCAATACTACACATATATACCTAGAAACTAAGGGATAATTATGCTAAAATTCATCGTTGACAAGATCATGTCACATATGATCCAATTGTATATACCTATAACTCTATTGAGTCAAGGTGTATTAGGAGGATTGAGATCGAAATGATATTCATATCTCCATAAGGTATTCTTTGAATTTATCTAGCAGGTACTTGCTACCTAGATTAGATCAAATTCATTTTATCTTCCTTCAAATTTTGGTTCTAAACCACAATTAATGAAATCTTTGAACATTTCAAAGGTTTCTTAGGTGAAGAGAAGAAATCTCATATCATACATAATCATCAATAGATATCACATATCCACAATGTTCACTATGATATAGATGATCCACATACATCAATATGTATGAGATCCCGAATACCTTGACATCTTACACCTTTCCCAAGGAAGGGTGTATTGGATATTTTTACTTTGAATACAATATTCATAAGTATGTAAGTTTTGAAATTTTAGACATTCTAAAGTTTCATCTCTTACTAGTCTATTGATCAAATCAATAGACAAATGTCCAAGGCTTGATGCTAGATCATTGTCAAATGATCTTCATCCTCCTATTGATCTTAAGGTTTAATTTCAGTATTTAGAAATGTTAATGAACCATTCATGAAATTTCTAATTTTGTGGAGTCCACTAGATATTAGATTACTATCTGAAATATGTCCATCACAACTCTTTATGATAGTTCTATCTCAGAATTCATGTTTATTTCCAACATTTAGAAATAAACAATGAGTGTATTCTTATATCTAGGTCATAGAGACATTCTCTAAGACTAAAGGCTCTCCCACTGAAATTAACAAGTCTATCCATCCAATAGAGATTGTTGCAACAATTGCATCAAAATCGACGTGGATAACTATAAACCTTAAGATCAAATTTTCCAGTCTTCTAAAACATATGCAACCCATTGCAAGTGTTGTTAGAAGATTGAGATACAATTATTAGACTCTATCTTATCAAATAAGAAAGTCAATTTCAATGATTTATGTAGATTATTTTGATGCTCTATCCGAGTCCTTCTCTAAGGATTCTAGACAGACTTGATAGTCATAGTATCAACACATCAACTCATTGCAGTTTTGGCATTCATCCAATACTTTGGATGTCATATGGAAATCACAGAAGTCCAGTCAACTCTTTGACTTTCCTTCTTTCTTGGGTCCAACCCATGCTTCCACTGTGCTTCCTTTATCTATAAACAACCATTGCTTAAGACTAAGGATCTCTTATGTTAAATTCAAAAGAATTCAATGTAAGAGCATTTCAACATTTATACATGCTTCATTAAATTCATACAATATGAATATTATGAAGCTTCATGAATGACTAGAGTATAGACAGTAGAATGATGACACTCATCATCTACATCCATTTAAACTCTTAAAACATAGGTTCAGGTAGGTACTCAAACAATTTGAATACATCATTTTCTATAGGGCCACCATTCTGCATGATGCAGTGAACCATCTCATTCATGATGAATGTCAAGAGCACATATGTATGCCAGAATATCTTCATTAATTTTATACGGATTATTTGACAATTGCGATCATCATCGACATGTCACTTCCAAAGTACATCCGATGAGAGATCAAGACTACAGTGACATACAAACCCTAGGGTTGTAGTCCTATTATCTATTTAATTGTCATTCCTCATTAGTATGAGGAGACTTGCACATTGCAACCACATACATTATGTGTCCAACTGCAAGTGCAATATCTGGATCATGAGTTCAATCCATGATATTTTACTGGTTATTATTAAGTATAACATTGAGTGGGTTTAATGAAGGATTATTTGAAATAAGAAATTTGCATAAGAGTATATATTTATATATATACATATTTTACTTTGATTTAGGAATTTTTATATCAAAGTTGTCTTGCCTTGTCAACACTGAAAGTTCATTCCCTTAATCACTTTCAATGTAAGAGATATACTTACCATTATATCTCAGCAAGATCTGGGATCTCCTTCCTTATCTTTGTTACATCCCAATAATATGAGAATCTGCAACTCGGATAAAAAGAAGCGGGAACACATTCCGCCTTGCAAGTTCAACTTGCATTTCCCAATTCGGTCTTTAACACCCGGGCCCACCACCCCTAAGGCGATGTTGACCCGTCATTAATTGAACCAACCGTCAACAGGAATAGTACTCGCTATGCGCAATCCAATATTGCCCCAATAATATGAGGATCCGATATTGGGGTCACTACGCATACGGCCTTACTCTTTCGAAAAGCAAAGAGCCCGATCCAGATGCGCTTGCATACAGGAGCTGTCACTTCGGATAGGCGTCTCCCATATACAATCGCTGACGACGGAACCCTTCGCCTTGACGGGAGACCATGGATGTCACTTATGCGATCCTCCATATCATATTCAAATTTTAATTAATTATCATGAATCGCATTCACATAATTAATTCTTCCAAGGGAAATTATAACTCTATTCATAATAGAGTGTCTCAATTGGACATAATCAATTTAATCATATTAAATTAATTATCAATCCAATTCAATCAACAAATTTGATTATTTTACTTGAATATATATATATGGTAATATCTCAAAATACGTGTTAATTAGAATTTTAATAATTAGAAAATACACCTTGATTTTCTCCGGCATTATACAGTCCCTACCCGCTGTCATGGCCAGTACCGACGAGAGTGGGACGGACCACATACGTTGCAACCCGCAACTCCAATGCTCTCCGACTAGACATCATATCCTCCTTGGGAAAGCATAATGCCAGATATATCAATTTGTACTTGAGATGATCATCGGTTTTTCAACAGAAATTATACCATATAGTAATAATCAAAATATTTTTGATTATAAGGAAATTTGCTACACAAATTCCCAATCCTATTCAAGCATCAAGTTTGAAGATTGTGTTTCCAATTATGATTTAGATCAAATCTAATCAATTAATTGGTTGAGGTCAAGTCAATTATGTAAATAATCATCTTCCAATATTTCACAAATATTTTTCATGATTATTTCACGAAGTTAACAATTAATTTCACTAATTGACAATCACTTGGTTCTAGATTAGGACTGTAATTTCAGTAGTGACCCCTACTTACTAAAATTAGCATATCTCAATCAATTTAAATCCAAATTAGACAAACTCAATTTTTAAAGATTGCTAAATTGATTTAGGACAGAAGACAAGTGATGCTTCATGCATTTCTAGGCATATGATAACAGTAATTAACTCTTTAATCATGTTAAAATCTACTGTTCCCGCAACAGTGCATACATATTCATTAAAACAACCAAATCTAGAGCATACGAAATCCGATTTACGCAAACTCAGATCTTATGCTTTCCTTGTTTAATGTGGAACAAAATCAAAATAAATAATTCGTGCTTAAACAATTAAACATGCCCGAAATTATTTACTAAACAGATCTGCGAAATCAAATGCGATAAAAACTTTCGCGACCTTAACGAACCCAGGTCGTCCTCGGTTTGCGAATCATATTCGAAACCGTTGACCTAAGGCTCTGATACCACTTGAAGGATATGGAATTTATTCTCAAGCGCATCACGGAAGAGTGATCGTCGTATCGAATACGACGAAGAACGACTAGTCGTACTAGTTGTTCGGTGCAACGGAATTTGAAAAATTTTATTCGATGAAACCACATGATCCGAGAACCATTCTCAGATCGTTTCATCTATAAACACAATAAGTATAATGCAATACCTATTGAAGCGTGTTTGATAAAGTCTCTAAGAGAAGAGACCTCCTGTCTCAACTCCGATCGTCGGCGAGACCGCTTGCGAGCGCGGGGATGAACCGCGTTGTCCTCGCAATCCAAGAAGTTGATCCAAGCGTAGTTGCTCCTGATCTCGTCGCATGAGATCGAACGTCTTCTTCGTGGGCATAGCACACCAAGAAGACGGAGAACCGAAGAATGTCGAAGCGGCGGCGCGGTGGCGAGAGCGTCGACGATTCTCTCCTCTAGGGTATTGTGGACGACCACCAATATTAGAGGGAGAGAGGGCTGTCGTGTATGAAGAAAGAGAGAGAGCTCCAATAATTCATGTACTTAGAGAGCATGGTATGCCTCTCTATTTATAGGGTTTTGGGATCCATGGATCTCAATCCATACAAAATCAATGGATGAGATTGATTTATGTCAATCCAATGGCTAAGATTGTTGTTGGTAAAACAAACAAATTTAGATCAAAATATATTTGACAAAATCAAATACAAATTAATCCAAAATTACATCAAATAAATAAGGAGAGAATATACATGGAGATTACATCTCCATGTACATTCCATATGGACGACCACCTATTCCTATTTGGAATTGGGTGCCGCCCAAGCTTTACATGAGGAGAGCAATCTCATGACATGTCATGAGATTGCATATCTCCATGGAATTCTCTTTATTTATTTCTAACAACTTTTGTTGGGTTTTATTCTTCAAAAATAATTCACAATTATATTTAAGAATATTGCAATCTTGCCATTGAAAAATTGTGAATCATATTCACAACCCAAAACAAACATATAATTTACATTGTCAATTAATTACACAATGTGTATCCAATACACATAATAATTAATTAACTAATATAAATTACAATTGTCTCTCTCTACTATATTATAAATCACATTTATAATATATTATGAATAATTGGATATTCTTATCCACATTATTCTTATCCATAATATTAAATCGTATTTAATTATATTGGATAATCTCCACACACATCAAGATGATTAAATCACATTTAATAATCAATTCTTCATTGCTTAGATCTTATGAAATTATTCTCGAACCCTTCAAGAATAATGCGATCTTTCCTCAGATACTTGGAGATAAGGACATGGCGATTGTATTGTTCCACGTATAGTGACATGGATATCGAGATCATATCTCAAATCCAGATCGCGGGCCTCCCATAGATGCTTGATTAAATCAAAACCATAAATCTAATCTTCTCATTGCATCTGAATCACATTCAGATCAATGTCCAACACTTGGACCAAGATCAGATCACTTCTCTACTGAGAGGAGTCACTAAAATCCAGACCCGTTTCATCACTCCCTAGGAATGGAAGCGTCATGGTTATACAATCGTTTATGATCACATTACCCTCATGTATTCCCAATACCTGTACATCCTGCATACTGGAAGACTCAGAATAAACCCGAAGTATTAGATCAACTTTACATTGTCTACTTCATGGTTTTATCAGTAAGTTTCTCATTCGATCATTGGGAGTCGGTATCGATCATATACTTTCCAAAAGCATATATCATACCTAGGTCTTGATCATATACTTTCCAAAAGTAAATATCAAACATACAAATTCAGTCAAGCTTCTAAAGCGAGGCGACCATGCGCATGGAATTTGATTCTTCCCAATATCTCATGAGTGAGCTCATGTCTTCCGGTTCAGTAACTGAACCTGTATGATCCCTTTTAGAGATCGTATTACTCATATGCCCTTATATGCACACTAGCGCGCCGGTGTATAGACCTTGGTTAGATCATCAACCCATTGGTCTGCCAAATGTACATACTCAGACATATAGTAACACATCTGTCTCCGGTCAGAGGATGTGTGCCTATATCATGACAGCATATGATATAGGACTTTGGTTATCTTGATCTTGTTAAGTCAACTCTTTGACCTAACTAATCTGACACCTCCGAATCTCTATTCCTATGCAGAGGACCTGCATCAAGAGGTCGGTCAGATATCAGCCTTCAGAGATAAGGATTGCCATCTCCTACTCAGGCTGGAGATCATCTCTTAATAATCATTTGACAGTGCTTGATGAGTCCTCAATCTAACCCTTTAGATATTCATCCAAGCACCAGCCTCTATGATTCAATAGTTGAATCAACAGCTGTATGATTATTAAGATGGCCATGGTACATAACCCTTATTGTACTAAGGGACCTATTATGCAAATTATTCATTCTTTATTTCAGATTAGGGAATGATATATGCAATAATATTTATTGCATAATGGCTCGTCGTGGGCTCGCATTTCCAACAAAGAGAGCCCTAGATCCTTCCTCCCTCCAAGCGAACACACCCATCCCAGGTTCTTAATATGGTCCTCTCGCCACCACCGCAGAGAACAGCTCTGCCCTCATCTCGATCCAGTCATGGTCCGCTGCGCCTTCCCTCACTAGTAGCTACCAGCTGCCGTGATGCCCCTCTACCGCCATCAGCTCGCCCTCGAGCCACGACTACAACTGCTCCATCTGCCTCGATCACCACTAGCTGTTGGATTGGGGGATCCAACGGTCTGCAAGCCACCATGACAACCCCCAAAGCTTAGTCTGAGCCTCCACCGCAACGGGACCTATGCCAAGGCTCGGGTCTGCCCGAGCCTCCGCCTCGACGTCTGAACCTCCAGGCGCACGTGTAACACACGTGTGTAGGGGGCAAACTATGCCCTCGACATTCATAAAATTACGAAGTCAAACCAGGAGTCACGTGCTAAGCACGTGACTTGTTGGAGAAATTGCAGAGCCTCCCCAGAGTTCTAGATAATTACAAGGCCCTTATCAGTCGTCTTTGTCAACGTCACATGCCATGCACGTGATGTAGTAGAAAAATTACAACAAAAGCCCTGCAAGTTTCATTTATTGCGGATAAGACCCATGGACCTTTTTGAGAAGAAAGCTCACATTTTTATTACATTTTAGTCCCTGAATCTTTATTTTATCATAACTTTCTCATATGATCTCCGTTTTTAACGCACAATATATCATTTTAAAGCTTATTCAGTGCTGTTTAATGTTATATATCTTGCAGACAGATCCGATGACGTTTAATGATTCATTATTTGAGGATCTTTATTTGACATATATAGGCTGATTTTTGACATATTTGTGCCTTATTGATTGAGAAATTAATGATTTATTTTGTAGGGATTTAATTGAGGATTTCAATTGGATCAATCCTAATTTGATGATTGTAAATCATTAATTGAATATTTAATTTTTACAAGGTTAAGTTGAGGAGATTGATCATTCTTTGAGGATTGAATCATAGGGACTATCAATGATCTAATTCTGATAAGAGTGAATTGATTTATTAATCTTATAACCTACGGACAAGATTTTAAACTTGAATATTTATCTTGAACTGTATATGTCGATCTGTGATAGTTTTTGAGGATTAATTGATAACTTTCATTGAGGATTTAAAACTATGTGAAATCACAGATCCTGAGCTTCATTCACTTACGTTTATTTTATTCGCATTGCATCTACATCATCATATTTCCTTTCTAACACAAAAATTAATCGAGTAATTAATTAATGATTTAATTTAAGTTGAAACTAGGCAACTAAAAATTATTGTTCACTGTATTCGACCTTGGTACACTTACCAAGTAAAAATATTCCACAACATTCAAAGATTATGATTTTTGATTAACCGAAGATTGTCTCCTATACTACAATTATCGATTATTAAAGAGATGGATTTCGCGTTCATCAATGGTTCATATCGAGAATTGAATTTCTATATTGTATTCGAGGAAGCGAGTGAGAGAAGTTAACATTTCCTTGTTTATATTTGTCGAGAATCGAATAAATCTGTTACCTCCAAACTTGACTATTTTTATATGTGTGATATAAATAATATAGGGTATCATATCAATAGTCAGAACGAGATCAATTTCTCTGTTCATGATATATAATTAGAAGGGAAAATTTGACTATTTTTATATGTGTGATATATTTAATATAGGGTATCATATCAATAGTCAGAACGAGATCAATTTCTCTGTTCATGATATATAATTAGAAGGGAAAATTTTAACTTTGTAACTTTAATCGAATATCTCTAAGGCATATAGATATAAGCATATCGTGATTGGTGTGCCATTATATTCATATCCATTTTAAAGTGGACGAGGATAATGACTTTTAAAGAAGATTAAAAGTCTATTATAGAATTGTACTCTTATGAATAATAATTACATTTCTTATTTTTAGCCCCTCTATTTCTCTTAAAAATAACCCTATAATTTTGATATGGGATTATTTCTTTTTACAACTCCTTTTTTACTATATCTTACTTGTCGTGTATTGAATCTTATCATTCAGTACCAATATCTGTCCATACATTTATGGATTTTATGTTGTTCTTCAATTTATGAAAATTGCATTGCTTAAGAGAGCTCTGTCGAATTCAATAAGACATGATTTCATAGTAATATAATTTAACAAAGTGCTGTAAATATAAATAACTTTGCAATTGGTATATTTTTATTTGTATCGTATAAATGAGGATATCAGGATAATCACATGAAAATACATTTATATAACTATTTTATTGTTTATGACAATTTTTGCTAATCCAACCGTATGAATTAAGAGATCACTATATATGAAACCAATATATATGATGTAATGACTCTGTCAATCAAAGAGTATGAATCTTTAAACTTACATATGAAACTCCATTTCAAAAGAATTATAGATATATATTGAATTTAAATTTTATGACTTGGTTTACTTTATTATACATGGATAATGAGCTTATATGATTCACATATGCACATTACCCCCCCCCCCCCTTTGTATTATGCAACTTTGAATAAAGAATACGGTAGTACAACTACAGTAATACAAATTGTCGTTATCTGATATATTTATTTAATGTCAATCAAATTTATGTAGTCTATGATTATAATTTGTCTAACTTTAATACTTTAATGTTTGTTGTTTGAATTGACTTCTTTTACGATAGTATGCAAATATTATTTTTCCATTAATCTTTAGTATGGGATAACAATTTTATTAAACCAATCGGATTAATAGCGACGAATCGATGATCTAACTAGCTTCTTGTCCTATGAGAAATTTTGTTTCAATGATGTGCCCCGACTTCTTGCAATGATGTTAGACATCAGTTTTCTGTGATGCTGCTAGTGCGAAAGCATTAGAAGATGAGCCAATACCTTGACTTTTCTTCTTCTTCTTATGGGCCGAAACCTTCCGAGAACCTTGCTTCTAACTGTGCTTCACTTTGACCAGTGCAACCACTGTACTACTAGAGGGATTATCTTTCTTCATTACATTTTTTGTTGAGTTTAATGAAGCTATGAGTTCAACGTTAGATAATGCCAATTTATTCACGTGGTACATTACCACATAATTGGTGAAATACATAGGGAGAGATAATAGAATCAAGTCTGACTACATATCTGCATCTATCTGAATGCCGAGAGTCTCCAGTTCTGTGAGGTAACCAAACATTTTGATCACATGCTCTCAGACCGAAGTCCATTCCTGTATTTTATAGAAAATTAGTTCTTTCATGACATTATAATGTTGTGTGCGGTTAACATCACTAAACAACTCTATCGGATCATGCATTATATCCTGGCATTTATCCATCTCCACATGTTGCTTCTGAAGTACATTGGAGAGAGATCCTAGAATATAACATCTGGCCAATTAATTATCTTCAAAATATTTTTCATTGTAGTTGCTTTCTTCATGTGTCTTAGGGTTTACAAGCTTCTCCTTAGACAACACATAAGATATGCGATCATCATAAAGGACAAGATCCAAATTACAGATTCAATCCGAGTAGTTTGGTATGGTCAATTGATTGACCTCAAGGAGTCTACTGAGTGGGTTTATGGATTTCATTGTCTAAAATTAAGAATGTACTATATTAGAACATATAAATAATTATATATTCAATATCAAATTCTTTTATTAAATATTTTTAATCAAATTAGACTTGCATTTTCTTCTCTAAAAATTCATTCCCTAAATCACTTTTAAAGCTAGAGATATACTTACCAATATATCTCTAGCAAGAACTGTGATCTCCTTTTCTACCTTAGTTGCATCCAAATAACATGAGAAATTGTAACTCAGGTAAAAAGAAGCGGGAACACATTCTGCTTTGCAAGTCCAACTTGCATTCCCAACCCATCACCCCTAAGGCTATGTTGACCCTTCATTTATTGAAAAACCACCAATAGGATTAGAACTCGATATGCTCAATTCAATATTTCCCCAATAATATGAGGAGCCGATATTGGTGTCACTATGCATTATGATGTTACTCTTTCGAGAAGCATAGAGCCTAATCCATGTGTGCTTGTATGCATGAGGTGTCACTTCGGACAAGTGTCTCCCGTATACAATCCATGGTGACGGAATCTAAGCCATGACAGGAGACCATGGATGTCACTTATGTGATCCTTTATATCATTTTCAAAATTTAATCAATTATTATGAATCATATTCACATAATTAATTCTTCCAAGGGAAATACGATTCTATTCATAATATATTATTTAATTAGATATAGTTAACTTAATCATATTAAATTAGTTGTCAATTCAATTCAACCAACCAACAAAACAATTAAGGTTTGCTTGATATTACTATATAGTATAACCCTCACAAATATGCATCAATTTTGTATTGTAATAATTAGAGTACAACTTGACTTACTCATATTATTCTTTCCTCAAAAACAGATCTGACTAGTACACTCGACTTATGTTGGGAGGGAGCATTTTCTTGACATGGAAGGTGCTAATTATGGGAAACCAAGCCATCCTACCTGGACTAGAGACCTTCACCATTCCGGTTAAGAACAATACAAAATAATGCCAATGTACTTGTTATTATCGATCAACTTTGATGACCAACGTTATACTATATAATAATCTCTCAGAAATATTAGGCATCTTAAAACAATTTTAAGATCTTAAAATTTCTAGGCATATCAAGCAATCACGTTTTGCATGTAAAAGTTGTCCTACAACTATTGTAGGATTAACTAGGGTTTTCATGAAACATTCAGTCAATGGCCAATGATATGTAATAAATTATTCTCATAATTATCAAGCACCATGATTAATCAAGATAAATTCATAATTTCCATGATTTCCATTTAATTATAAACACATCAAGTAAAGTGATTTGATGATCTAATTATGGAATATCTGGGGCAAACAGAGTCAGAATCGCCCGAAATAAAATCAAGCAGATTGCTGGTTTGAGTCTATACTTAATCAAAGTTTAATTTCATATGAATATCTAGGGCAAACAGAGTCAGAATCGCCCGAAATAAAATCAAGCAAATTGATGGTTTGATTCTATACTTAATCAAAGTCTAATTTCATATTTCATTATGAAAAACAACAAGCAAAATTAATTTTCTTATAGATATGCGAATACATGCAAACATAATTTTCATGGCAGGAATTCTTCGAATAATTTTCATGAAATTTTTGTATCAATATTAGGATACTATTTTTGGTACATATTTAAAAATTCTAAATATATTTTAATAATAAAAATCATGCCCAAACAGTGCACAAACAATGGATTTTTAATTTAGCAAAAAATCAATTCGAATCTTGCATCCAATGCAAAACAATGATTTTTGTGCATCTGAAACATGAACCTTGATCACCTAGGGTTTCAAATTATATCCAAGAACTCAAACTGGCTCTTATATCACTTGAAGTTTATGGAGAGAACCTTAAGTGCATCATGGAGGCATGAAGATCACATCATATGTTATTGGGAGCGATTAGTCGCACTAGTTGCTCGGTGTAACGAAATTTAAAAATTTAAAGCAATGAAACCACATGACCAAGAACATTTCTCGGATAGTTTCATTTAAACCACAAAGTAGATATAAGAATACCTCTTGAAGCGTGGTTGCGATTGTAGTCTCTAAATGAAAAGATTGCCCATCTTAAGTCCGACCCGACGAAGGAGATGCTTGCGAGTGCATTGATGAAAAACATCCTTCTCGCAATCCAAGTTGCTGATCCAAGTAACTAATCTCCTAATATTATCACAAAACATCTTATGGTTTATTTGCATACTAGAAGAACAGAGGAAGACAAAGACCCATGAGCGGTCGACACGACGACATGACGATGTAGTGACAACGACGATCCTCTCTAGGTCAAGAAGTGGACAGCAACTTAGATAAAGAGAGAGGGGGCATGTATGATGATGAGAAGGAGAGAGAGCTTGTATACTATGTTGTTGTAAAAGAAGAGCTAGGGTTGCCTATTCTTTTATATTTTTTTGGGAGTCCATGGATCTCAATCCATGAACAACACAAATACAATGGCTGAGATTGATTTGTGTTTTTTTCAATGGCCATGATTTTGTTGTAAAAGCATATAAAAATTAAATTAAATTATTTTTGTGTATATTTAATAAATGATTAATATAAATTAATTTAAATCAATCATAATAGGAGAAATTGCAAGGAGGCAAGCCTCTTTCCATTAAGGGGGTGAACAACCCTACTTGAAGTAGGACAGGGGTAGCCGTCCACCCTCCCTAATAGGAAAGAGGCTCCCCTTTCCTACATCATGAGATTATGCATCCCATGATTTTCTCTTGAATTTACAACAACATTGGTGTAATTTATTTCACAAAAACAATTCCAGATTATTTTTTGAAATATCAATCATGTCATTGGAAATTTGTGAATCACATCACACCCCAAAATAAAATGAAATTACATTTTCAATTAATTATCCAATGTGAATCCAATTCACATCAACATTTAAATTGTAAATGTTATTTACAAATATCTCTCTCTTATATATATTATAAATGACATTTATAATATATATGATTAATATGGATAGTACTATCCACATTATTCATATTCAAGATAAGTAAATCACATTTAATTACATTGGACCATCATTCTCATGCATCTTAATAATATAAATTAAATTTACATTATTCATGATAATTAAATCACATTTAATTATCCATTTCTCAGTGCTTGTATACACATTCTATTAATGGAATTGTCCTTGAACTCTTTCAATAATAATGTGATTTATCCATAGATGTGGGAGTAAGGATAGGGCGATTGTACGTTCCACGTATAATGACTTGGATATTGAGATCTCATCTCAAATTCAGATCTCTGGGAAATCTCATATATGATTTATTAAATCAAGATCGCAAACCTAATCATCTCATTGCATCTAAATCACATTCAGATCCATATCCAACATTTGGACCAAGATTAGGTTACTTCTCTACTGAGAGGACCAGATCCATATCTAAAATTCAGACCTATTTCATCACCCCCTCGGTATGGAAGCATCATGGTTATACAATTGTTTATGATCACATCACCCTCATGTACTCCAAATATCTATATATCATGTATACTAGAAGACTCAGCATAAACCCGAAGATATAGATCAATTTTACACTGTCATCTTCAGGATTTGATCATCAAGCTTTTCATCCAATCATTGGGAGTTGGTATAGATTATATACTTTCCAAAAGCATATATCATACCTACAAATTATTGTCATGCTTCCAAAGCAAGACGACCATGCATGGAATTTGATTGATCCCAATACCTCATGAGTGGCTCATGTCTTCTGATTCACAAGTGAAACCATATGATCCCTTTGAGAGATCATATACTCATGTACCCTTGTATGCACACCATCTCATCGATGTATATACCTTGATTAGGCCATCAACATATTGGTCTGCTAAATGTACATACTCAGACATATACCAATACATATGTCTCCGATCAAAGGATGCATGCCTATATCATGATAATACACAATATAGGTCTTGGTTATCTCGATCTTGTTAAGTCAACTCTTTGACCTAACTTATCCGAAGGCTCTGGATCTCTATTCCTATGTAGAGGACGTGCATCAAGAGGTCAGTAAGATATCAACCTATAGAGAAAAATTTCCATGTCCTTCTCTGACTGGATATCATATCTTAATAATCATTTGACGGTTCTTGATGAGCCCTAAATCTAACTCCTTAGATATTCAACCAAGAACCAACCTCTATGATTCAACAATTGAATTAACAACTGTATGATTATTAAGATAACCATGGTACATAACCCTAATTATACTAAGGGAGCTCATAATGCATTCATTCATTTAATGTCAGAGATAAGGAGTGAAATAAACTAATAACTTTTATCGATATGTCAAACATTACAATAACATTTATCATAGAAATGGTTTGCCTCAGGCTCACATGGATAATAGATCTTGCTCTGATATAGGAGATCAATAATCTTCCTCCGCCTCTCGTCGGAGTACCTCTACCACATCCATTTCACCATATTTTTGAGTGGCTAATAGGTCGAGGAGATTCTCCCTGGACTTAGAAATCTTACTGTGCATGTAGGAGCAATACAGGCATGGGGCTTGATTGAGTCCTGAACAGAAGCTCAAGGTCTTTGAACTTCATCAAGATCCATGTCTCTCCTTAGCGAGATCTGGATTCATCTGACCTGAAGTTGTTGCATAATCATCTAAGGAGCATTTTGAGACTGCCAACAACCGAGGAGATCCCTAGGATCAAGAATTTTGCATGATCGATGCTCGCCTAGTCGAGCCTTCTTTCATGTTCTTTCAGATCTGCTCTTAGTCATTGGATCAAGAACAAGTGCTATGTGTAGCAGATGTCATCCAATATAGTGCCAAGCGATCGTGAGATCAGAGGGCAGGATCTAATCTTCACTCTCCATCTGCAAAATATCTCCGGCTGTCCTCTAAGTACCACGTGGATAAGTGGCGCTCCATTCACCATTCGTTGGGACCTATTGAGGGGTATATTACATACTCTCCCCTCCATATTTTGTATTTTATATTTAGTTTAAAAAATTTAATTTGAAGTTGTAATGTTCTTGCATTGTTTGCACTAAGGACCTTAGTCTTTTACATATTTGCACTTCAGTCCATTCCCTGTTACCTCACATGTCTGTACGTGTGAGGGGGTAGGAATTTTGCTTGGATACCCTGGCGGGTTTGTGTATTCATTTGGTCCATGAACTTTGAATATTAATGTATTTATTTTTCGTAAATTCACATACTTGGCCCTATTGGTCTGGGTAATTGCATTTATACCCATGGTAGTGTGAAAAGTTCATTTAATTGTGGAAATATTCCATATATACCTCTGGACTTCATTTAAATGTAATTTAAAACTCTGATACTTCTTAAAATTTACAACTAGGTCCCTGTATTGAAGATTTCATTTTGTATTATATTTTGATTGTTAAAATTAACATTTTGCATTTAAAAATCATGGGAAAATTATTTTAAGTGCTTGAAATCATATTATATCACAAATATTTTTCTTAAGACAATTAAACCTATTTTCTTTTTTATAAAAATACAAGAACATTAAATTTTCTCCTATTAACTACAAAATGTTTTAAAAAATTTCAAAAAAAATGATGTATGTTTATTTTGCTATATTTGATTTTCTGACCAAATATATTTTTTCAAAAAATTAATAAACCCTCATAAGACTTGAAAACTCAAAAAACCTTATAAAAATTCTATAGGTACATGCCTCCAGACTTTGTTGGTGAGGATGTAGCCGTAAAGTTAGAGCCCTGAACCATGGGCTTGAGCCCTAAATCTCCAGATTCGACTCTTACGATTTGGCAGCAAGCACTTGCCTCCGTCCATAGTCGACGTTTTGGGTGTGTCCATCTACTATCTTCTTTAGGGGTGTGATATAACATGGCAACCCGGGCATATCACTCCTTTGAGTGAGGGGTAGTAGAACCAAACATGGGCGTCAATCTAATACACCCATGTGTACTGAATTCAAAGACTATTTTATCACAATTTAAAATTGAAAAGATAATCGATCGAACTTTCATGGCCTTTATTGTGTGAAGTTTGTGAATTTTGGGGGGCATTGTGTATTGAATTATGTGCATTCAATGCCCATTACACTTGCATACACTTATCGGGGTTAGTGAATCATACTCCACCCTCCTTTTCGAAGATATTGGAATATTGGTATTATTACCCAGACTCTATGGGTTGACCTTGCATGACCAAATCCCGACTATCTTCATCTTCATTCTCATATCAAGAGAACCCTTTCTTTGAGCCAATTATTCCCAGGCATCATCCACATCACTCTCATTCCACCACATCACTCCTTCCTTGATTGAGATTTCATGATATGAACTGCTCGCAGAATCGAACGATTATTATGTGGACACAATAGAGAAAGTGAATTCGAGCATGGACATGAGTATAACTGAATTTGATTAAAAAACATGATTCCCGATTATCATTAAGACTTCACTATTTGAACCATTCCCTACTTGGGATGACTCTCTTCCCAAGTATGACCATTTTTCCTTTGACGAAACATTTGAGATTCAGATTCAAGGAAATGGGACTCGTGAGAGTACAATTCATCTCTGCGTAATGAGATGATAACGGATGACAAAGCTCTGATTAATCAAAGAGTTGATGCATTGACTGAACAACGTGATGATGTCATCCAAATGGTTAAAATATGATGAACAACCAAGGATAAGTGAGGATTACGTAAAATAAACCCAGACAAATCATGTGCAAAATGTTCTGGCACAAGCACTACATACATCTGACTAGTTAACTGACCATTCCACTGATTTTAATAAAATACCAACAAACAAAAAATCAGAAATTTAAAAAATGAATAACACTGAAATAGAAACATTTTACAAAAGTCTGGTCTTAGAGATTCCATTAATCATGGCCATAGAGTACGTACCCCATATTCATATATTTTTGAAGAATCGATTATCACCTAAGAAGATGGACAAGAAAGTATCTCAAACTGAATATCATTTAATCACTATGACCAGTTCAATGGTGATGACAAAGAAAAGTAAAATCCGCAGAGTCAAATGGTTAACGAGGGTTTCTTGTGAAATCGAAACACTAAGTTTATCCTGTTCGAATATACGACAAATCCACTCTAAACATCCTCCCAAAGTCCATGTTTGATCGACTCAAACTCGGACCACTCAGAAAGACTAGAGTGATTGTTCAATTTCCATATTGATCCACCAAATGATTTAAAGGAAATGTTTCTGTCGTCATGAACTTCCAAGGTGTCAAACACATAGTGGAATTCATTGTCCTTTATATTTAGCATTGAGGAGAGTTGTTTGAGTCTCCCATCATTTTGGGAAAGTTATTCTTAGCATATACTAGAGCGACTATTGATTGTGAGACCCAAGATATAAAATTTCCATACTTAAAACCAAATTAACTAAATCTCGATTACACAACCTGTCCTGAGATAACCAGACATGAAACTGATAGTTGTGATAAAGAGAAAACCACTGAGACATACCATTCACAAGAACATACCTTTCAACATACCACAAACACAACCCTAGGAGAGACACCTAAGGATCCGACTGTCGAGGCTACCCATGTTGCTACCAAGGTGAATGAGGTTGACTTAGATAAATCCAAGTCACCTAATCCAGACATAGGTATTTCCCTTGTTCATTATTGTGGTCCATCACCTGAGAAGACAAAGTCCAAACTAATTCAGAGGGATATCATATATCTGAAATGTGTACTGGCCTTATAGGAGATATATTTTATACATGGTATTCATCTGATGAAGAACCCATACCACACAAACTTAGTGTAGAAGGGCCACATCTTCTAGTCCGATTTCTAGTAGAGGGAAGAAGCACTCCCGGTCCTTCTCCTCTCTTTGCTTCACGTTCTAGTAAACCAACTAAATACATCACCATATACATGAATTATTCCGAGGATTCCTCCCCAAGGTATTGTACACGGACCAATGTAATCAGATATGACTAGACATGTACATCTTCATGAGATTATTCATCATTAGAGGCCGAGTTGGTTAAACATGTGGGTAAGTAGCAACATAGAAAAATAAGTTTGAGAGCCTCCACGAAACACTTTTATTCTTCTGAGGATGACTCCTACGATGATAGGGAGTCTTCTTCTTCACATTCTTCACATCATTATTCCCTCTCGCCACATGCCCGCAGAAAGGTTTGCCGAAAGCCTCCTTGAACTATGTACATTCTCTCCCAATCTCATCGATTCCCTTTGTACTTATTCTATACTTAGGTAAAAGTCTACGTATAGGGGGGACCGATGCCCATGCTGTTTATATCCACCTTCTCTCGTCTTGTTCTCGACTGCCCCATTTTTGATCTCGTCTATATTTAGGCTGACTAAGAGCCTAAGTATAGTGGTGGCGATCAACTTCTATCTCTCTCCCTCTTTTCTTATTTTTCCTTATATGTTTAGCATATGTTAAGTATTACGGGGGTGAGTTGCATTGTGTACATACTTTGCATTGCATTGTACTACATGAAATCATTATTTCTGTATATAAAGCTAGCTTGAGGTATGACGGGCCGCGGACCTACCCTTTTAATGTCGTATAATTGACGGTTTCGTTGTAGTCAGATAGATCCGCGATCGATCAATAATTAACCGCACGGTTCGATTAAATCGTTGAATGAATTATCGCACGGTTTTATGTTTATTTAGCCTGGGCAAGCCCCAGGGTCAACTCAAAGAGGCAAAGGAACAACTCGGGGTCAAGTTAGATGGATTAGATTACGGTTTTCCAAGTGTTTTTTTTATTTTTTTATGCGATAAAAATACCAAATGCAATATATGAATGAATTAGGTTATTAAGAAAATCAACAACTTAGCCAAATTTAATTTTAATATGAAATTAGTCCAAATTGGCAAATTATATTTTTCCTTTAAACCTAATCCAATGATGAATGCAAATGTATTTTTTTTGGAATTTTTGGATTTAAAATGCAAACATGAAAAATGCAAACTGTTTTGGGGTTTTTGTGCAATTTATCATGCAAATGATGTGCAAAAATTATGAAAAATTACTTGAAGATAAACATGATGAAATGAAGCTACAGTAATGTTTTTAGAATTTTCTGACACTTTAGAATGTTTTTATGATTTTTTTACTCAAAATAGAGCGACTGTGAGTCTTTAATTCCTAATTAATCCATGAAATCAAATCATCCAAAGATCTATTTATCTCAAATAGATATTTTTCACAAGGAATTCAGGAGCTTTGAAATTTCTCAAAATATTATTCGTGGAATGAATTAAAAATTAATTACTGAATTCACTCTACAATTTATTTTATGCACAAAACAACTCCTAATTGGAGGAAATTTGGACTAATTAAATCACAATTAATTATATCATTGACAATTTTTTCACATTTTTTTGGAGCAATAAATGACTATGTGCGAATTTCAGAGCTTAAATGGGCAAAATATCACTGATCTTCAATCTCTGATTTTTAATAAAATGTAAAATGCTCACAAAAATGCAAATAAATAGCCAAAAGATAAAGAATTTGTTACTCTACAAAATGCTATTTTTGATTAAAATAAATGATGTTTTTTGGAAGTCCAAATTAACGATCGAAGATAGGGGTATCAATGCAATACTGAAATGAAAGAAACAAATTAAAACTATGCACATGGACACATTCGCAAATACATAAACTTAACGATGAAGTATGCAAGTTTCACAAAATATATAAAAAAATGACCTTCAAAGCCCAAGGGCACACGACCCATTAAGTGTGCGTGGGCGGTGGCGGTAGTGGGCCAAGGGGGCACTGGGCGGCCACGCTGGGCGACTAAGTGGACACGCGTCGCGGGGGTGCGCTTGGCAGTACATCGGGCGGCGCGAATCGCGTGCTTCTGGGTGCTGGCAGCCGCGCGCAGCGAGGGGGAAGGCGGAGGGCTCGGCCGCGCGGACGTGCGCGAGGGGGACGGTGGCGACTGGCGGGTGGAGCACAAGGGCAACGACTAGCGGGCGGAGCTGCCGCAGCGTGCACGGCCTGGCTAGCGCGCACACGCGCGATCGGATGGAGGGGAGGCGCGCGGGGGCGCGCTGGAGAGGGAGGCTGACGCGCAGCACCAGGCTGCGGCGGTTGAGGGTGGCGCGTAGGGACTGGGCACCTACGACAGGGCAGGACTTGTGGCTGGGTGACGGTTGACGGCGTCGGGGCGTGACACACAGAGCGGTGCACTGCGGTTGGGACGGTGACTACAGTGGGAGGCGCACGTACGGTCGATGCGGCGGAGGCCGACGACCAAAGGAGGAGGAACCGCGCGTGGTCGGGGCGACGCTGGGGAAAGCCGCTGTTGGCAGCAGGCGAGGGCTGAACGCGGGTTGAGGTCGCAATGGAGAGATGGCTGCTGGCAGAGGTGGGACCACCGCTGGCGGTGGCGTGCGACGACGTGAAGTCAGGGGGGCGGCTGCTTCCTCCCTATGTGGTTCCTGTGGTTTTTTTATTTTTTTTGTATTTTCTTTTGCAAATTTTTTATATGATTTTCTTTGTAAACAGGAAATGGGAGATGTAATGGAGAAAGATGTGGTGTGTGATGATTGTGATGATGAAATAAAATGAAGATGATAAATGATGGTGGTGATGTAATGTGACGATTGTGAATGTATGGTGAAACTATAATGATTTGATGATGATGTTTGGTGAAAATAAATGCAATGATGTTTGTGGTTGTGATGGTGATAATGAAATGATATGGTGAAAATAATGGTGATCGACAAGAAGAAAATAATGTTAGATAAAAAATGAAATGACAATGGAATGATAGAAAATACTTAGCTGTGGTTCACCGAAAATGAACCGTGGTGTGCGGCTTCCATCGTCGTGGCCTCGAGAAGGATGGTAGAGTCCTTCGAAGCTGAGCGAGTTCGATGGGAATCTTGCGACACAGCAATGGTGATGCCGCGGATCTCGCCTGAAAGGTTGTCGTCGCTCAACTTGTCTCCTTCAGTTGTCACCTGTAGGTTGAAGGAGCTCTACCTCTCTTCTCTCGAATCGACGGATGATGGAAAATGGAGGATGATGGTGTGAATATAAAGGAAGAGGAGAGGGAAGTTGGAGAAGGGGTGGAGGGAATGAAGTGGTGGAGAAGGTGGAGCCTTGGAGTGGAAGACAAGTAAAGAAATGGTAAAAGGGAGATAAATAAAATATAATAATAATATAATATAAATAAAATAAGTGCACAAGAAAACCCTTGAGTGGCTCGAGGAGCCGCTAGTGCAAGCCTATTCTAAAATTCAAACCACACATCAGACAGGGACACAGTATCACTATGTTTGCACTCGTGAGAACCCAAACGGGAACTGCTGGAAACACAAACACTTTTTTTACAAGTAATAAAGACTTTTTGACGTCTCAACAAGCGACTTGATCCACGAATCGTCGGCCTCCGATGCACTTCAAGATGCGTCGACTTCAAGAAAGCTGCTCCAAGTCCACCAGGCCCTCGCACAAAAAGATAGAATTTATGCCAGAGAGAGATATATATACTAATGGTCAGAAAAACAATTAAAGAAAAATGGATAATTACAATGCGGCTCGGGGGTCAGACTACCCGAGTGAATGGAAAATGCAAGTCTAATTTTCTAAAATGATCCTAAACCGTTTGCCTCCCCGACAACAGCGCCATTTGATGGGCCGCGAACCTACCCTTTTAATGTCGTATAATTGACGGTTTTGTTGCAGTTGGATAGATCCGCGATCGATCAAAAATTAACCGCACAGTTCGATTAAATCATCGAATGAATTATCGTGCGGTTTTATGTTTATTTAGACTGGGCAAGCCCTAGGGTCGACTCAAGGAGTCAAAGGAAAAATTCGGGCTCAAGTTAGATGGATTAGATTACGGTTTTCCAAGTGTTTTTTTATTTTTTTATACGATAAAAATACCAAATGCAATATATGAATGAATTAGGTTATTAAGAAAATCAACAACTTAGCCAAATTTAATTTAAATATGAAATTAGTCCAAATTGGCCAAATTATATTTTTCCTTTAAACCTAATCCAATGATGAATGCAAATGTATTTTTTTGGAATTTTCGGATTTAAAATGCACACATGAAAAATGCAAACTTTTTTGGGGTTTTTGTGCAATTTATCATGCAAATGATGTGCAAAAATTATGAAAAATTTACTGGAAGATAAAAATGATGAAATGAAGCTACAGTAATGTTTTTAGAATTTTCTGACACTTTAGAATGTTTTTATGATTTTATTTACTGAAAATAGAGCGACTGTGAGTCTTTAATTCCTAATTAATCCAAGAAATCAAATCATCAAAAGTCATATTTATCTCAAATAGATATTTTAACAAGGAATTCAGGAGCTTTGAAATTTCTCAAAAATGTTATTCGTGGAATTAATTAAAAAACAATTAATGAATTCACTCTACAATTTATTTTATGCACAAAACAACTCCTAATTGGACGAAAATTGGACTGTAATTAAAGCACACTTAAATATATCATTCATAAATTTTTCACAATTTTTTTGGAGCAATACATGACTATGTGCGAATTTCAGAGCTTAAATGGGCAAAATATCACTGATCTTCAATCTCTGATTTTTAATAAAATATAAATTGCTCATAAAAATGCATATAAATAGCCAAAAGATAAAGAATTTCTTGCTCTACAAAATGATATTTTTGATTAAAATAAATGATGTTTTTTGGAAGTCCAAATTAATGCTCAAAGACAGGGGTATCAATGCAATACTGAAATGAAAGAAACAAATTAAAACTATGCACAGGGACACATTTGCAAATACATAAACTTAATGATGAAGTATGCAAGTTTCACAAAATATATAAAAAAATGACCCAAAGCCCTAGGGCACACGTCACAAGAAGTGTGCGTGGGCGGTGGCGGCGGCGGCAGTGGGCCAAGGGGGCACTGGGCGGCCGCGCTAGGCGGCTAAGTGGACACGCGTTGCGGGGGCGCGCTTGGCAGTACGTTGGACGGCGAGGCTCGTGCGCTTCTGGGCGCTGGCAGCCGCACACAGTGAGGGGGAAGGCGGAGGGCTCGGCCGCGCGGACGTGCGTGAGGGGGGCGGTGGCGGTCGGCGGGCGGAGCACAAGGGCAGCGGCCAGCGGGCGGAGCTGTTGCAACGTGCGCGGCCTGGCTAGCGCGCACGCGCACGGCCAGATGGAGGGGAAGCGTGCGGGGGCACACTGGAGCGGGTGGCTGACGCGCAGCACCAGGCCGCGACGGTTGAGGGTGGCACGTAGGAGCTGGGCGCCTACGGCGGGGCAGGACCTGCGGCTGGGTGACGGTTGACGGTGTCGGGGCGTGGCACACAGAGCGACGCACAGTGGCTGGGACGGTGACTACGGTGGGAGGAGCACGTGCGGTCGGTGCGGCGGAGGCCAACGGCCAAAGGAGGAGGAGCCGCGCGGGGTCGGGGCGGTGCTGGGGAAAGCCGCTGTTGGTAGCGGGCGAGGGCTGCACGTGGGTCGAGGTCGCAGTGGAGAGATGGCTACTGGCAGAGGCGAGACCACCGCCGGTGGTGGCGTGCGGCGGCGTGAAGGCAGGGGGGTGGCTGCTTCCTCCCTGTGTGGTTCCTATTTTTTTTATTTTTTTTATTTTCTTTTGCAAATTTTTTATATGATTTTCTTTGTAAACAGGAAATAGAAAATGTAATGGAGAAAGATGTTGTGTGTGATGATTGTGATGATGAAATAAAATGAAGATGATAAATGATGGTGGTGATGTAATGTGATTGTGAATGTATGGTGAAAATATAATGATTTGATGATGATGTTTGGTGAAAATAAATGCAATGATGTTTGTGGTTGTGATGGTGATAATGAAATGATATGGTGATAATAATGGTGATCAACAAGAAGAAAATAATGTTAGATAAAAAAATGAAATGACAAGGGAATGATAGAAAATACTTACCGGTGGTTCGCCAAAAATGAACCGCGGTGTGCGGCTTCCATCATCGTGGCCTCGAGAAGGATGGCAGAGTCCTTCGAAGCTGAGCGAGTTCGATGGGAATCTCGCGACGCAACAATGATGATGCCGCGGATCTCGCCTGAAAGGTTGTCGTCGCTCAACTTGTCTCCTTCAGCTGTCACCTGTAGGTTGAAGGGGCTCGACCTCTCTTCTCTCGAATCTGCGGATGATGGAAAATGGAGGATGATGGTGTGAATATAAATGAAGAGGAGAGGGAAGTTGGAGAAGGGGTGGAGGGAATCAAGTAGTGGAGAAGGTGGAGCCTTGGAGTGGAAGGCAAGTAAAGAAATGGTGAAAGGGAGATAAATAATAATATAATAATAATATAATATAAATAAAATAAGTAAGCTACTAAAAATAACAATAATTAAAATAATAAAATCTGAAAATAATAAAAAACAAATCCGAAAATAAAAAATTGGGGTGACATGTGGCGGCTCCAGGAGCAGCCACATGTTGCTCCCAGAAAATTCAAAGATTAAATCAAAAAGAAATAACAAAAGAGATTAAATCAAAAAGTGGTAAAATGAAAGTTGCACATCTCAACGAGATCTACAACTTTTGTGAAGGGCCGAAAATCAAATGAAATCATCTGTACAAAATGTATTTTTGGGTGGTACCTTATATGTATAAAATACCACATTTTTGTCTTTTACATTTTTTTGTCATTTTTAAATGAGAAAAATTAAAATAAATTTATATAAAATATGAAAAGAATATTTACCACTTAATCTATTTTTTGGATTTTTAATAATGAAGAAAATAAAAGGATGATATGGGGGGCAAAACGGTCAATATGTACAATATACAAAAGGGGCCTAAAACCCAAGTTTTGCATACGAGCTCTGATTTTAATGAAATTGGTCTTGTTCCAAAGGTCTTTGAATGTATATTACTTTAAAAGTGAGTAGACCTAATTCAGAGGTCGTATGAGAGAGATATGTGCATTTTAAGACTCCTAGTTTCAAACTTGGATTGAGGGTTTATTGGTCAATTTTGCAAGTTAGTATTTTTTTAATATTTTTCTTTACTTAGTGTTAGTAATATATACAGAATAGAGTTTGTTTTATTAGATTCGGAGTTAGTATAAAATATATACAAATAGGGTATTTTTAGCTAATATACATGTTAATATTTACAAGTGAATTTGGCTTCTTATTTAATGCAATATGAATACTAAAATGCAGATATTATCAATGCATGCATGAATGATAATTATACAATATAAGTAGAAATATGCCTCTAATTACTTGGGAACAAAGCTCTATTTTCAATTTTTAGAGTGATGAATAACAGATTCATCAGGGTATAGGTCTAAAGAAATTAAAAAATGCAAAACTAAAAATTTAAAAAAAATCCCCCAAAAAGAATGTTTTTACTTCATGCATGCATAATTCAGTCATCATTTCATGCATTTGCATTGGTGAAAAGGCATGCATTATGAAGGGAGTTGTGAATAGAAATCGAGAGTGTTCTTGACTTGGTCTTAGTACACTTAATTTTCAGAGGAACTTCACTAAAATAGGAATTTAGAAGCTTCAGGTTTTGGACTTAATTCTCCGAGTTCCATATATAGTGCACAGACTACGACTCTTAGTGTCTAACCTGGTCTGATCGTCTCATTTTGGGCACAACTCTTGAATAGGGAATTAATCTGTACTCTAGCACTACATACTTAGCTCGACTCAGATAGGGTGTTGTAAGACCGTGCGAGTCTCTTTTCTGGTAGCGTGGACATCTGACAACCGGAGTACGGGTTGAAATAAAGCTTCGGATGAGGAAATGAACTGCTAGCATAATTTTTTTAAGACCCAAAATATGGGTGGAACAAAAGATTCTATATTTGTCGGTCACAAAAGATCCATGCAGAGTAATAAAAATTCCATACCAAAAGAAGCCAAGTACCAATTAAATATTTGACCACAAAGGTCCAAGCTTCATACATCCTACACATCTTTGTAGAGACTAGGTTACACTAGTCAAGCTTCACAAGAGAGGTCACACTCCAGTTCTTTTCTCAATTCTTCTAAAAACTTCTCCCCTTATATTCATTGTGATCTAGCACGTACCTGAACTTAGAAGGAAATGCCTAACTCCCCAAGGATGAGTTACTGAAGGAGAGGGTTGTGCGATAGTCTGACATATTGAATGGGAAGATCTAACACCCTTCACAAACATGAGACAATTGTTCAATGTTCATGGGGTATGCTTTGGGAGGAGGATTGATCTAAGATGATTTCTGAGCCGAAAATATAACAATGATGTGTAGAACTTGGAGGCTGTTGATTTTGAAACCCTAATTCTCATAGAAGTTCCACCAAACTCTTAATCCAAATGTTGGGTCTAGCTCCATTTTCATCTTTTGATCTAATCTCATTTCACCTCTTCATTTTTAGTTTCTTTGGGACCATCATTATTTAAGTATTGGAGGTTGATGAATCTGTGATTCATTACTCTAATTATATGAAAATAGAGCTTTGTCTTGTGAAATTAGGTCCATTCATCTATTAGTATCATAAAATTAACATTCATGCATTTGTAAATAATTTTCATAAATTAACACTTCATTTTACATTCATAATCATATGCATATTTCCCCAAAATTCATGTATTTATAATTTGTTCATGCTAACTCCAATTGACATGAAACTAACTTCATTGTGTACATATCACTAACCTTAATAAAAAATCTAAAAAACACTATCTTGTACATGCTTGAAATAAACCTAAACCCTAATTTTAGGACAAAAGGCGCAAATGCTGATATCTCTATGATATAGTGTCCAAACATACTCCACCCAATTTTGAATTGATGTACATTAAAATATCTAAAAATCAAGACTAAACTTTAAAAAATCGGAGTTCATTTGTGAAATTTGATTTCGGGACCTAACAATGCAATATACTTTTTTACTTATTTGACTTGACATTTCATGTGCATATTCCACTCATTTTAATGTCTTTATTTTTTATTTCTTTATTTTATTAAAATTTTAACTAATCACATAAAAATCAAAATCCAAAAAACTCAAAAAATAATGAAAAAGACTAATCCTAACTTGAGCTGACTCACTAACTCATCTCTACATAACATACATTTTCCAATTAATTCTATTTCACAAAAATATAAAAAAAAATTATTTGTACCCCTTACATTATTTCATATCATATTTGACTTTTGCATTTGTTATTCAATCACAAAAAATGACATAAAAATACAAAACTACAAAACTGATATTTAATACACATAAGATATCACTAAAAAGAATACATCTTGCACATTTCATTTTGTATGCATTCTAATCCTTCATGTGCATTGTAGATTACATTAAGATGAACATTTTTCATGTTGTGCATTCATGTATTTAAGTTCATTTCATATTCTTATTCTATTTATTTCTTCATTATATTGCACTAGTCAACACATGGTCAAGGTCTACGCCACATGGCGCTCATGCACGGGTCCACCTCACTGCTCATGGTCAAACCGCCATATGGTCAACTCCACTCCTTTTGTAATGTACCTACTTCCATCTCCACTATTGGATCAAAGTAGATCCAACAGCTACCTCCACTTCCCATTTTATCCCATGATCTCATCAAGACGGCTAGACTTGGGAAGATCCAACGGTCCTCCTTTCTTCTTCTTCCTATCGACTTCAGCTGTGCTGCCATTCTCCAAAAGTCTCTAATCTATGCAGCTGAGTAATCCTAAATTACCCTAGTTAATTGTTGAAAATTAACGAATGTATATGTGTTATGTTGTAGTTGGGCAATCGAAATCAATCAAGAAATAATCACAATTAATTAATCAATTAATGCAACGATGATTTATTATATACTTAACATGGGCAAGCCCCATGGTCAAACTCACAGAGTTAAACGAACAACACTATCAAATTTCGAGCACAGGTTTTGAGGTGGATTTTTTGGTAATTTTTAATACAATATAAGGATGCAAATGCAAAACCATCCAATTTAGAGGACTAAAATGCAAACAATGATCAAACATGGTCCAAAAATTATGAAACTCGGTTGGGATGCAGAGAATGATGAAATGGACACAATGTATTTTTTCGATGAAAAATAAACAATAATGAATTTATGAATGCCAGAAATGTGAGCTGATGAATGTGTATGGATATGATTTTCCTGAGTGCAAAGATGATTCACTTCCACATCCTATATCTTTACCCAATCTTTTTCATCCCATTGAGTACTTTTACCATGTCAACTTGGATGAGGGGTTTGAGGATTCAAACATGGACACATATGAGTATGATCCCGATGTCGACATACATCTTATTGATTCCATATCTCAACGGACGTGAAAGAATGTCCAACTTCTTCATTCTTGAGCGTTGTGCATTCTTTCTTCTTTTGTATATATCCTTTCTTTTTATTCTTTCTTCTTCTTATTCCATTTACTATCATTCACCCCTTCCCATGTGTATGTGCTATACTTAAGATGTACTCCATCCTAAGTATAGGGGAGGTGAATGACTTGAGTTTTTCTTTTCGTTATGCTTCATCACTCTTGTTGTCTTTGCGGACATACATATGGTCTAAGGCACAATGTAAATGTTCGAAGATTTGATGTGCGAGGGAGTGGAAGGTCAAAAAGCATTTATAATGTTTCATAACTGTTTTGTATAGATGCTAAATCCTAAAGTTCAAAGTGCGGTATTCTTATTATAATGTTAACTATAAACGAGAATCGAGGTGTAGATGTGAACCTTTTTAATTTATCCTTAAAAGGATAGTTGTACAAGTACGATTAAAAAATAATACTTTCGAAATGCCAATGAGCTTTTACATATATATGCATATATGAATCTTATGTAATTGTATAAATACTCATGTAAATCTCATAATTGTGCATATATCTCTAAGTGGTAATAGTTTCTATCATTTATACAAAGGTAATTATATATAATAATTATAAAATAGATTATTTTTCAGGGAATAAAATTATCTAAGATATATCACTATGTGATCTATCTCAGAAAAATCCTAAACCCTAAAAATGCAGAGTTTTATACATATTAAAAATTAATTACTACAATACACAAAATGACTTTTACAGATAAATTTGTACTTGCAAATTTAATGATTTGTTAGCACAATGAAGAAATCAATTAAATCTAATAAGTCTGAATTTTTGGCTATTTTTAGATCTATGGTTTGATTTTATATGAATTTCAGAGCACATAATAGGTAAAATATGCAATTTTTCACTATAATATTAATAGTTAATTAACCACAGATAATAAAAATATAAAGCACATGCTACAATGTAAAGAATTAGTTTAAGAATAAATAATTAATAAAATAATGTCAAATGTGGTTCAAAATAAATGAATAACTCAGGGGTCTTTGTGCAAAAATATAAAATAAAATAAATAAAATTGTGATGCCCGGGGACTTAATGGCAATTACCTAAACCCCTAAGGGGTTGTGCAATTTACCTAAGGGTTCACGTGCATGGCACACGACCCTTGTGCAGTGCGGGGTGACTAGCGATTTGGTAGTCTTACGAGGGTGTTGTTGCAAATATCCTCAAGAGGGGCATGATGAGCATGTAGCTTCTTCTTGGTTTTTGCACCTCGATGGAGGTGGGCGAAGTCCCTGGCGATGGTGGTGTTGGAACTGAATGGGTCTCCAATTTTTGAGCTCCTACTGGGAGCCTCGAAGGTGGTTTGCAGCATTGAAGTACGGCTGGAGGATGGAGGAGCTTCGAGGAAGACCGACAGACGTGGAGGCATTGCCAAAGATGTCGAAGCCCTCTTGGAATAGGAGATTTATCGATAAGCTTGGGCGATGACAACGAAGACTCTCCTGGAGTGCTATAGTGGTGAAGTACTACTTTTCAGAGGTGGAGGGACATGGGACTGGAGCACCCGGTGGCGAAGAGGTGGAGCGTAGAGGAGGAGGCGGAGATGCGATGTGATGAAGGTCGAAGAAGAAGTATAACGAAGCAAAATTCGAATATGGTGGTTGATAGAGAATCGGTTCACCTCGATCTTAGAGTGGCGATGGCGCCTCCTACTAATTGCCTCGATCGTAGGCTGGCGATGGCCTTGAGAAGCTCCTTTTGATCTCGCTAGGGGTCGTAGCTGGAGAGGGGAGCCCATGTCACATGTTCCTCCTCCAGCTCTTTCTCTCTTGATGGAGGTCAAAGATGGCGGATATCAATCGACGGAACTCCCTCTAGGGCCGGCGCGCGAGGGGTTAAAAGGGAGAAGCTGTTGGTGGTTATGGTGGGTAGGGTGGAAGAGATAGGATCATATGGAAGGGTGTGACGGTTTTAGGTTGTTCCAGAGGTTCGGTGTGAGGGACGTTGGGAATCAAAGGAGGAGGAATAGATAGCAAGCGGAGGTGGGAGGGGTGGAGCATGTGGGGGTCACGTGAAGAGAGAGGAAGGTGCGGGGAGCAGCATGACACATGGCAGCTCCTAGAGCAGCGATGTGTCTCGTTTAAAATAATTCAAAAATAAATGACAAAGAAAAACAGAAAAGAAATAAAAGATGACCTAGGATCGAAAAATTTTCTTCACTAAAGCTGTTTGTCTTGTTGAGTTCTAAAACTTTCATGAAGGGACCAAAACCAAAAGAATTCATGTGTACAAAGTGGCATTTTTGGTGGTACTATATGTATATAAAATATCAATTTTTAGGTTTTGCATTTTTTATCATTTTTAAATAGGATAAAAAATCGAGAAAGGTACGATAAAATGAAGGACATACATATCAATCTATTTTTTTAGATTTTAATAATTAAGAAAATAGAGAAATAAAATAAAATAAAATAAAATAAAGGAGATTTATGTATAGACTCTTAATGAATACTTATTTGATTTCAGACTTATTTTGGATTTGTATTTTTATGCATTTTAATAAAACTTCTGTCAATGAAAATAAATGAAAAAGAAATAAAAAAGAGTTAATTATGTACATGAAATATCTGGTCAAAACCAGCTAAAATATACAATGTGCAAAAGAGGCCCAAAACCTAATTTTCACAAATGAGCTCTGATTATTTTGAACTTGGTCTTGTTTTGAAGGTAATTGAATTTTCATTAGTTTAAAAGTGAGTAAAGTGGAATCAGACCCGATATGAGAAAGATATCATCGTTTTAGTTTATTTGGTCTGAAATTAGGGTTTGGATTCATTGGCCACTTATTTAAGTTAGTATTTTTTTGTATTTTTTATTTATTCTTGTTAGTGATATGTACAAAATGGAGTTAGTTTCATGAAAATAGGAGTTAGGATAAATTAATTAAAAATCAGTGAAGTTAGATGCTTTTCAGGGTAATTATGCAATGGATTTTTTGGCTCCTTATTTTATGTCATGATGCATGACAAAATGTGAATATTATTTACACATGCATGAATGTTTATTATGCAAATTAGATGATTTAATGCAACTGAATTTTGGGGAAGTGAGCTTAATTGAATTCATTTATAATGATGAATCATAGATTCATCAGCGACCCGAGCCCCGATCTCCTCCTCTTCTTATCTCCATCTCTTGATAACGTCTGAGCAAACAACCTCTGACCAAACCTCTTTCGATCCCAAACCCTAATCATGACTACCTTCTCCTCCATCTTCTGAACTCTAACAACTAGGCACTTATCTCTTCCTCCGTGTCCATCTTCCTTATCCTCTTCGATCGTTGACCTCCTAACCTCTTATTCTTTACACTATTATCCCTAAACCTCGGGTGATGTGGAATCCTACACTCCTCTATCTTCTTATCAACCCCTATCCTCACACCCAATGTGTAAAGCCTTGAACTTGGTCTCTCTTGGATGCTATATCATAAGATCTGACTCGTCAATAGAAAACCAACGGACTTTGTTTCGTATAAATCGGACTTCATTTGGAATTGTTCTGATTTTTGGAAGAAAGAGAAGTAAATAGGTTTAAGACATCATTAACCCATAATGACCGTCATTAAGACTAATAAACATGATTAAAGAAGCTAATTATAGATTGAAAACTACTAATGACCATTAGCGAACACTAATCAATAGTTAGCAAAAGATAAGCCTAAGCTGCGAAAGTTAAACTATGATTAGTGAAAGTTAATCATGATTAGTGCTAATTAAACGTCATTAGCGAATCTAAATCCTTTGGAATGTTCTAACTTAAGTCCTAAGTTTCTAATAAGTTTTGGCCAAAACCATGGGCCGCTAACCACGATTAAGGACTAAACCATGATTTTCTAAACATAGTTAGCGGTTTTCTGGAGCCTATAAATATCCCCCAACTCATTCATTCTCTACGATTTCCACTACCACAACCACCCCAAGGGCTAGGGTCGAGAGGTCGGGAGGAGGAGTAGGAGGCGAGGAAGGAGCGTTAGCGAAGCGCTGTCGGGAGAATGAGGAGAAGGAAGGTACGATCCTCTCTTAGTTTGCTTCATGAGTTAGGTTTTCGATTCTTTCAGTTTCGTTATTGTTTTCCTCTCAATGATTTTATAGAGGAAATTCTTTCAGTTTTTCTTTTAAAATATGTCTCGATATAAGAGAAAACTCTGCCGAATGTTTTCTAGAAATATGTCCCGGGATAAGGGGAAACTCTGCCGAAATTTTCTTAAAAATATCACCCTATATAAGGGGAAGTTCCGTCGAAATTTTAAGGAAATTATGTTCTTTGCGTTCTTCGTGTGTTTTTCGTTCATTCTTCGTGTTCTTGGCATGTTCGTAGTGTTTTTGACACGAAAATGAAATTAGATCGTTTTAAGAGCCTTAAATCATCCTTTCTAAAAACAAAACATAATAAAGCACTACATATACAAGATAGAGCTCGATTAGGTAACGGAATCCTTCCTTTTGCTATTGGTTTTTCATATGAGATCGTTGAAATTTTTAATTTTATATTCTTTGCTATGAAGAACCCTAATTTTGACTATTTTTAAGAAAGTATGAAAAGTTGCTTTGTGATTCCCACTAAAATAAGGTTTAAGCATCAAATTAATGCAGTGGCTTGGAAAGTTAGGGTTTAGGAGTTAAAATAAGCATAAATACGAGTATATATGCATATGAGTAATATATATGTGAGTGTACACTAAGTGTTGATGATTATACAAATCGAAGACTTAATGAAAGAATTACATCATGGGAATTGATGTGTTTTGAGTTGGATCCTGAAAAGGATCGTGTGTCACATTAAGGATGATTGGGAGTAGAACTACAAGTGGGGCATACAACCTGTAGGTTTGTCGAAAGGAACCTGTAGTGGCGCTTCCCCACCTAGGTGGTACACGGTTTCCCTGTTATTATAAGTGTGTACGAAATGAATGATTTGTAACGCATGGTAGCGGGAGCTAATATCTTCTGATTGAACAACGGAAGATGTGATCGTGCCATGTGGAGGCATAAGTGGTTCAATAGCGGCTGGGTCACGATAATATGTATTTAAAGCCGCTAGGTTATATGATTAAATATTAGGCTGAGGATTAAGCAACCGAGTCCTCGAGGATGGTGTGCTCCTTTGTTTGCCAGGCTGAGGGCTTTAGACCCTGGATAATAAAAGAAAAGGAAATTGTCAAGGTAGTATTAGAGGATTGGTTGAGGCGACGTGTTGCAGCATAAACTTACCAGATCAACACAATCTCGAATCCCGAAGTGTCCACCGCTTCGGAGTCCAAGAATGGTGGGGTTTTCATGGACTAATCCCTGATGTGGAATAGAAAGGAATATGACTTATTTTAATGGGAAGGAATGTAACTTTTCATGACAACAAGTTTTGCAAAATTAGATCATTTTGTTTGTTTTTCTCTTCTTCGTTACTTAGCATTCGCTAATTGGTATCCTATGATTTATGAAAAACCTAACATGTGTCGGTGAGCCATTGCAAGGATTTTTGTAATCCAGCCAGCTTACATAGTAGACGTCTAGCCGGTCACAGTAGTTTTACTTTGTAAGATAGTTAGTAATCTTTTTGTATATTTTTCTTTCAAGCCTATGTACATGTAAATACTTATACTGGGACGATGTATCATGTGTACTTTATTTTGTGAATGGATAAGTGTTGAAATACTTCCTTCTGAGTATTTTAATTTACAGTCTGTTTCTGAATGTTAGTTGTGATTGCTGAATATATTATTGCTAAGTAACCAGATCCAGATATGGGAGGATCCGGCGACCTGAGAATCGGGGTCGTGACAGTCTGGTATCAGAGCCCGATTACTCCAGTAATTTACTCAGAAATTGATGACTTTGAGCGGTGTTCAGAAACTAAGGTTGCCTTAAGATCCTTTGATCTTAATAAGTGACTACAGTACCATTCACAAATCATTGTCCCTTATGTACATCATGCAAAATTGTTTAGGACTTAACCTTTGGACTTAACTCATCCCAGGATCATGGAAGACCAAGATGTGTCTAGGCAATTAGTGACTATGATGACAATGTTACAAGAAATGGGGCAAAAGCAACAAGCGTTAGGAGAGGCTTAATGCACAAGATGAGAGACTTGAGGCATCTAGAGCTATGAATGCTAGGATTGAAAGTTCTGTCCATCTTTTTGAGGAAGAATCTAGTTACCATCTTCAACTGATTCTGCTCCTACCCCAGCTGAAGGAGCAATGGAGAATGCCCTTCTTAGACATCAAACATTACTAGATAATTACCGAAAGGGAAAGATTCCTCAATTTAAAGGCATAGAGATACCTGCTGAGGCAGAACTACGGATTGATGATGTCTGCAAGATGCTGAGAATGATACACACACCAGCAGGCACTTGGGTGCACTTCGCTGATTACTCTCTAGCAGACCATACAAGACGATGGTGGAAGGCCATTTCCAAGAAATTAGTAGATCCTGTTCCATGGGATGTTTTTGAAGAAAGGTTCCGAGCTCACTTCTGTCCCTCACATTGGGAAGAATAGAAGAGGAGGGAGTTGGCATATTTGACCCAAAGATCAAAAAATGTACGAGATTATCATATTCACTTTATGGAGCTACTACGTTACTCCCCAGCTCTAGAAGCTTCACCACAAGAGTGTCTTACCAAATTTTTTATTGGTCTTCAGGGAGATTTGAGAGAGAAGCTTGTAGGTTTTAGAGCCACTACTGTAGATGAAGCCATGGACATCGCCTCTCGTATTGAGATGGAGAGGGATGAAAACTGCCAAAGAAGAAGCTTTCACTTTACTGGTGGACCATCCAAACATAAGGCGGATTATAATCAAAGAGACAGTCGTTATCATCCAGTTGGGTCTAGTATAAGCTCTCCACAGACTTTGGGCCAGGAATTATCCGAAAGAAGGGGTATCTCTAGGCCTCCACACTATCCTCACGATGCAATAGCTAGTATCTCTGTGGCTGGGTCTTCAGTTCAAACAGGAGCACATGCGTGTTATTACTATCATCAGGAAGGCCACATCAAGAAATACTATCCCAAGTTGAGAGGCTTGGGGTTTAAACCAACACCAATTAACAATATAACGTCCACCTCGAGCAATGGAGCAACACGTGGAGGAAGGCAAGGAGAGGTTGTGGTTCACAAGGAGCGTCTCCTACACAGCAACCACCACAAATTGTTGTGGGTTCTAGCTTGCCTATTCCTAATGGTCATTTCAATGCAATTACTGAAGAGCAAGCCTACAATTCAGGCTTGGTCTTACGAGGTATCGTTACTATTCATGGCTTTTCAGTACATGCCTTATTTGATTTTTGTGCTTCACATTCATTTATTGCTCGACGGTTAGTACCCACTTTGGGTAAGATACTAGTAGAAGTACAATCGTCCTATCCGATCAAGAGACCAGAAGGACAAGTATTTATATTCTGAGAAATCCTAGATAATTGTATGGTACTTATAGTGGGACATCAGTTACCTGTTTCACTACTACTAATCGAGATGGACTTTGATATTATTCTAAGGATGGACTAATTATAAAGGCATCATGCATGTCTTGATTGTTTTCAGAAGACGGTAACATTTCACCTTCCCAACTCGATAGAGTTCCAGTTCATTGGAAAGACATCCAATGATAATGTCGAATATATCTCTACTTTGAAGGAACAACAGTTGTTAGAGCAAGGGTGCCAAGGTTATTTAGCCTATGTAACCACTACATCATCGTCAGACATAATGATGGAAGATTTACCTATAGTGTGTGAGTTTCCTGATGTATTTCCATAGGAACTTCTTGGATTACCACCTAAACGAGAGATTGAATTTGAAATCTCTCTCATACTTGATACTCAACCTATTTCTATCCCTCCATATAGGATGTCACCAACCAAGTCACGAGAGTTAAAAGTACAGTTGCAAGAACTGTTAGATAAAGGATTCATTCATCCTAGTAGTTCACCATGGGGTGCACCTGTCTTATTTGTCAGGAAAAAGGATGGGTCAATGCGGTTGTGCATTGACTATAGATAACTAAACAAGAAGACCGTAAAGAACAAGTATCATCTACCAAGAATAGATGATCTCTTTGATCGGTTACATGGTCTCCAAGATTGACTTAAGATCTGGATATTATCAGTTGAAGATAAAAGATGCGGATGCCCCCAAGACAGCCTTTCGAACTATATATGGACATTATGAATTCTTAGTTATGCCTTTTGGACTGACAAATGCCCCAGCAACCTTCATGGATCTCATGAATAGAGTATTCAAGGTGTTCTTAGATCACTTTGTAGTAGTCTTTATTGATGATGTGCTTATTTACTCCAAGGATAAGTATCTGCATGAATACCATCTCAGGCGGGCACTTGAAACTCTAAGGAAGAACAAATTGTATGCTAAATATAACAAATGTGACTTCTGGCTATCTGAAGTGTCTTTCTTAGGCCATGTTATTTCTGGAGAAGGTATATCAGTTGATCCTACAAAGGTTAATGTAGTGATGAGTTGGGAACACCCAAAGACTGTCACAAAAATACGATCTTTTCTAGGATTAGCTGGATATTATAGAAGATTTGTGAAAGACTTTTCACGAATAGCAATGCCAATGACTAGGCTGATTCAGAAGGAAGTTCCATTCATATGGTCTGATGCATGTGAAACTAGTTTCCAAACACTGAAAAGACTAACATCTGTACCCATCCTTACTCTACCCTCTGGGAATGAAGGGTTTACAGTATACACTGATGCATCTAAAGAAGGAATTGGGGTAGTTCTTATGTAACGTGGTAAGGTAGTTGTCTATGCATCACGATAGCTCAGGACACATGAGAAGAACTACCCAACACATGACCTTGAATTAGCTGCCGTAGTTTTCTCTTTGAAGATATGGATACACTACCTCTATGGTATTACTTTTGAAATCTTCACCGATCATAAAAGCTTGAAATATTTGTTTGATCGGAAGGAGCTCAATATGAGACAGAGACAGTGTCTAGAGTTGTTGAAAGACTATAATTGCACTATCTCCTACCACCCTGGTAAGGGGAACGTCATAGCAGATGCCCTTAGTGGAAGAACTTATTCACCTAGGTTGGTGAGTGCTATATGTTGGAAATGCGAGCCCACGACGAGCCATTATGCAATAAATGTTATTGCAAATATCATTCCCTGATCTGAAATGAAGAATAATTAATTTGCATAATAGGTCCCTTAGTACAACTAGGGTTATGTACCATGGCCATCTTAATAATCATACAACTGTTGATTCAACTATTGAATCATAGAGGCTGGTGCTTGGATGAATATCTAAAGAGTTAGATTGAGGACTCATCAAGCAACGTCAAATGATTGTTAAGAGATGATCTCCAGCCTGAGTAGGAGATGGCAATCCTTATCTCTGAAGGCTGATATCTGACCGACCTCTTGATGCAGGTCCTCTGCATAGGAATAGAGATTCGGAGGTGTCAGATTAGTTAGGTCAAAGATTTGACTTAACGAGATCGAGATAACCAAAGTCCTATATCATATGCTGTCATGATATAGGCACGCATCCTCTGACCGGAGACATATGTGTTGCTATATGTCCAAGTATGTACATTTGGCAGACCAATAGGTTGATGACCTAATCAAGGTCTATACACTGGCGCGCTGGTGTGCATATAAGGGCATATGAGTAATACGATCTCTCAAAGGGATCATACAGGTTCAGTTATTGAACCGGAAGACATGAGCTCACTCATGAGATATTGGGATGAATCAAATTCCATGCGCATGGTCGTCTCGCTTCGGAAGCTTGACTGAATTTGTAGGTTTGATATATACTTTTAGTATATGATCAAGACCTAGGTATGATATACACTTTTGGAAAGTGTATGATCGATACCAACTCCCAATGATCGAATGAGAAACTTACTGATAAAACCATGAAGTAGACAGTATAAAGTTGATCCGATACTTCGGGTTTAGTCTGAGTCTTCCAGTATGCAGGATGTACAGGTATTGGGAATACCTGAGGGTGATTTGATCATAAACGATTGTATAACCATGACGCTTCCATTCCTAGGGAGTGATGAAACGGGTCTGGATTTTAGTGACTCCTCTTAGTAGAGAAGTGAACTGATCTTGGTCCAAGTGTTGGACATTGATCTGAATGTGATTCAGATACAATGAGAAGATTAGATTTACGGTCTTGATTTAATCAAGCATCTATGGGAGGCCCGCGATCTGGATTTGAGATATGATCTCAATATCCATGTCACTATACGTGGAACAATACAATCGCCCTGTCCTTATTTCCAAGTATCTGCGGAGAGATTGCATTATTCTTGAAGGGTTCAAGAATAATTCCATAAGATCTAAGCAATGAAGAAATAATGATTAAATGTGATTTAATCATCTTGATGTGTGAAGAAATTATCCAATTTAATTAAATGTGATTTAATTAATGTGGATAAGAATAATGTGGATAGAAATATCCAATTATTCATAATATATTATAAATGTGATTTATAATGTATTAGAGAGAGCTAATTATAATTTATGTGTGTTGATTAATTATTATGTGTATTGGATACACATTGTGTAATTAATTAACAATATGAATTATATGTTGTTTTGGGTTGTGAATATGATTCACAATTTTTCCATGGCAAGAATGCAATATTCTTAAAGATAATTGAGAATTATTTTTGAAGAATAAAACCCAATAAATTTGTTGCAAATAAATAAGAGAGATTCTAAGGAGATATGCAATCTCATGGATTTCCATGAGATTGCAATCTCCATGCAATCTCAAGGGGCGGCACCACATTCCTATAAGGAATGTGTGGCCGTCCACTTGGAAGGTACATGGAGATGAAATCTCCATGTATCTTCTCTCCTTATTTGTTGGGTTGATTTAGGAATAAATTATATTTGATTTTGTCAAATATATTTTGACCTAAATTTGTTGCTTTTGACAACAACAATCTTGGCCATTGGATTGACATAAATCAATCTCACCCATTGATTTTATGTGTCCCATGGATTGAGATCCATGGATCCCAAAACCCTATAAATAGAGAGGCACACTATGCTCTCTAATGACTTGCAATATTGGAGCTCTCTCTCTCTCCCTCATTTCTTCATACACGCCAGCCCTCTCTCCCTCTCTTGTTGGTGGCCATCCACCATACCCTAGAGAAGGGAATCGTCGTCGCCATCGCCACCGCGCTGCCGCTTCGACGTTCTTCGGTTTCTCCGTCTTCTTGGTGTGCTACGCCCACGAAGGAGACGTTAGATCTCATGTGACGAGATCAGGAGCAACCACGCTTGGATCAACTTCTTGGATTGCGAGGACAACACGATTCATCCCCGCGCTCGCAAGCAGTCTCACCGACGATCGGACTTGAGACAGGAGGTCTCTTCCTTTAGAGACTTGATCAACCACGCTTCAAGAGGTATTGCATTATACTTGTTGTGGTTATAGATGAAACGATCTGAGAATGGTTCTCAGATCATGTGGTTTCATCGAATAAAATTTTTAAATTCCGCTGCACCGAACAACTAGTGCGACTAGTCGTTCTTCGTCGTATCCAATACGACGATCACGCTTCCGTGATGCGCTTGAGGATAATTTCCATATCCTTCAAGTGGTATCAGAGCCTTAGGTCGACGGTTTCGAATATGATTCGAAAAACCGAGGACGACTTGGGTTCGTTAAGGTCGCGAAAGTTTTTATCGCATTTGATTTCGCAGATCTGTTTAGTAAATAAATTCGGCACTGTTTAAATTGTTTAAACACGAATTTAATACTTGGATTTTTTCCCCATTAATTAAGAAAACCATAGGATCTGAGTTTACGTAAATCGGATTTCGTATGCTCTAGATATGGTTGTTTTAATGAACATGTATACACTGTTGCGGGAACTGTAGATCTGAACGTGATTAAAATGTTAATTACTGTTTAGACTTGCCTCGAAATGCGTGTAACATCACTTGGGTTCTGTCCTAAATCAAATTATCAATCTATGAAAATTGATTTTGTCTAATTTGGATTTAATATGATTGAGATATGTTAATTTTAGTAAGTAGGGGTCACTGCTGAAATTACAGTCCTAATCTAGAACCAAGTGATTGTCAATTAGTGAAATTAATTGTTAATTTCGTGAAATAATCATGAAAAATATTTGTGAAATATTGGAAATTGATTATTTACATAATTGACATGGCCTCAACCAATTAATTGATTAGATTTGATCTAAATCTTAATTGGAAACACAATCATCAATCTTGATGATTGTATAGTGACTGTCATTTAATAAATTAGTGAAATTAAATTATTTAATTTCCTAGAATAATTGTGCATAAATATTTGTGAAATATTTTATGATAATTATTCCCTTAAATGACATTGCCTTAACCAATAATTGATTAAGATGTGATCTAAATCATAATTAAAAACCACAATCTTTCAAACTTGATGCTTGAATAGGATTTGGGAATTTGTCTAGCAAATTTCCTTATAATAAAAAATGTTTTGATTATTACTATATGGTACAATTTCGGTTGAAGAACCGATGATCATCTCAAGTACAAATTAATCAATTTGGCATTATCCTTTCCCGAGGCGGATATGGTGCCTAGTCGGAGAGCATTGGGGTTGCGGGTTGCAACGTATGTGGTCCGTCCCACTCTCGTCGGTACTGGCCATGACAGCGGGTAGGGCCGGGATAATGTTCGAGGGATTAAGATGTATTTTTCTAATTATTAAAATTCGAATTAATACGTATTTTGAGATATTACCATATATGTATTCAAGTAAAATAATCAAGTTTGATTGATTGAATTGGATTGATAATTAATTTAATATGATTAAATTGATTATGTCCAATTGAAATACTCTAATATGATTAGAGCTAATAATTCCCTTGGAAGAATTAATTATGTGAATGTGATTCACGATAATTAATTAAAATTTGAATATGATATGGAGGATCACATAAGTGACATCCATGGTCTCCCGTCAAGGCGGAGGATTTCGTCTCCAGGGATTGCATGTGGGAGACGCCTGTCTGAAGTGACAGCTCCTGTATGCAAGCGCATCTGGATCGGGCTCGTCGCTTCTCGAAAGAGTAAGGACGTATGCGTAGTGACCCCAATATCGGGTCCTCATATTATTGGGGCGATATTGGATTGCGCATAGCGAGTTGTATTCCTGTTGACAGTTGGTTCAATTAACGACGGGTCAACATCGCCTTAGGGGTGGTGGGCCCGGGTGTTAAAGACCGAATTGGGAGATGCAAGTTGGACTTGCAAGGCGGAATGTGTTCCCGCTTCTTTTTATCCGAGTTGTGGGTTCTCATATTATTGGGATGCAACAAAGATAAGGGAAGGAGATCCCAGATCTTGCTTGAGATATAATGGTAAGTATATCTCTTACATTGAAAGTGATTAAGGGAATGAACTTTCAATGTTGACAAGGCAAGACAACTTTGATATAAAAATCCTAAATCAAAGTAAAATATATATTTATATATTTATGCAAATTTCTTATTTCAGATAATCCTTCATTAAAACCCACTCAATGATATACTCAATAATAACCAGTGAAATATCTTGAATTGGACTCAATGATCCAGATATTGTATTGAACACATAATGTATGTGGTTGCAATGTGCATGTTTCCTCATAATAATGAGGAATGCCAATTAAATAGATAATAGGACTACAACCCTAGGGTTTGAATGTCTCTATAGTCTTGGTATCATCAAATGTACTTTGGAAGTGACATGTTGATGATGATCATAATTGTCATATAATCCTAATAAAATCAATGAAGATTTTCTGGCATACATATGTGCTCTTGACATTTAATCATGAGTAACATGGTTCTCTGCATCATGCAGAATGGTAGCTCTATAAGAGATGATGTATTCAAAATGTTTGAATACCTACCTGAACCAATGTTTTAAGAGTTTAAATGGATGTAGATGATGAGTGTCATCATTCTGTTGTTTATACTCTAGTTATTCATGAAGCTTCATAATATTCATATTGTATGAATTTAAGGAAGCATGTATAAATGTTGAAAAACTCTTACTTTGAATTCTTTTGAATTTAAAATAAGAGATCCTCTGTCCTGAGCAATGGTTGCTCATAGATAAAGGGAGCGCAGTGGAAGCATGGGTTGGACCCAAGAAAGAAGGAAAGTCAAAGAGTTGACTGGACTTCTGTGACTTCCATATGACATCCAAAGAGTTGGATGAATGCCAATACTGCAATAAGTTGATGTGTTGATAGTATGACTATCAAGTCTGTCTAGAATCCTTAGAAAAGGACTCGGATGGAGCATCAGAATAATCTACATAAATCATTGATATTGACTTACTTATTGAATAAGATAAAGTCAAATAATTGTATCTCAATCTTCTGATGACATTTGCAATGGGTTGCATATGTTTTAGAAGACTAGAAAATTAGATCTTAAAAGGTTTATAGTTATCCACATGGATATTGATGCAAATGTTGCAACAATCTCAGTTGGATTGATGGACTTGTTAATTTCAGTGGGAGAGCCCTTAGTCTTAGAGAATGTCTCTATGACCTAGATATAAGAATACACTCATTGTTTGTTTCTAAATGTTGGAAATAAACATGAATTCTGGAATGGGCCTATCATAAAGAGTTATGATGAAGATATTTCAGAAAGTAATCTAAAATCTAGTGGACTCCACTAAATTAGAAAAATTAATGAATGGTTCATTAATATTTCTAAATACTTAAATTAAAACCTTTATAAGATCAATAGGAGGATGAAGATCATTTGACAATGATCTAGCATCGAGCCTTGGACATTTGTCTATCAATTTGATCAATAGACTAGTAAGAGATGAAACTTTAGAATGTCTAAAATTTCAAAACTTACATACTTATGAATATTGTATTCAAAGTAAAATGCCCAATACACCCTTCTTTGGGAATGGTGTAAGATGCTGAGGTATTCAGGATCTCATGCATATTGATGTATGTGGATCATCTATATCATAATGAACATTGTGGATATGTGATATCTATTAATGATTATGTATGATATGAGATTTCTTCTCTTCACTTAGAAACCTTTGAAAAGTTCAAAGATTTCACAAGTTTGGTTTAGAACCAAAGTTTGAAGGGAGATAAAATGAATTTGGTCTAATCTAGGTAATAAGTACCTATTAGATGAATTCATAATATACCTTATGGAGAAAGGAATATCATTCATGTCTCAATCCTCCTAATACACCTTAACTCAATAGAGTTATAGGGAGATACAATTGGATCATGTGTGACATGATTCAATCAATAATGAAATTTTAGCATAAATTCCTCTTAGTATCCAAGTATATATGTAGTAGAGACTGCATATAATTCCATGCAAGTAAGCTGGAATTGAGCACTTGAGAGTGCTGCTTCATTAGGAAAATAAAGGATGGTATTGGATACCTACTTTATGACCTTGATATTCTTAAAATATCTCATCTCCGAGAATGTGATTCTTAGAGGTTGAGACTCTTGAGAATCAAGATGAAAATGAAGTATAGGAACTCATTTTTTCTTGAGAAGATAATGAGACTCCTGAAATTGGAAACTAAAAGGACAATTAAAGATGAAACACTAATACCTCTTCAAATGAGTTTGAGGATGGATTCCATGTGTTAGAGAAATCTGACAATGATCGAACTTCATGTGATGAAGCTTCTGAAGATCATAACAAGGATAGATGGATGTTAGCGATAAAAGTCTAATGTAGACTTCATATACAAGTGTTGTATATGAACCCTCGAGGATCCACCTATATGGGTAAGACCTGTAAAGGTGTAAATGGATCTTCAAGAGACAGAGAACCTGATGAGAAGGTAGAGATCTTCAAAGCACGGTTCGTAGCCATAAGCTACACACTGGAAGAGAAGACATTGCTTGCAATGAGACTTGCTCTTCGGTGACCATGCTTAAAACCATCAGAATATTGCTAACCTTAGCTACATAACTTGACTATTGCATCTTCATGATGTAAGTCAATATTGCATTCCTCTACGAATGCCTCTTTGAGGATATTCACACGAAGTAGCCCCAGGGCTTCATAGTTGAGGAAAGCAAGGTGTGCAAGCTAAGGAATCCATCTATGGACTCAAATAAGCTTCTTGAAGTTGGATCATAAGATTTGATGAAATTATAAATGTTATGATTTCAGATAGAATCTTGATGAACCATATGAAGCTTAGTGGGAGTGCTTTTGTGTTCATCGTGCTAAATGTAGATGATATCCTAATCATTTAAAAATGATATAAGGATAATAAATAATGTTTTATAATCTGGTTGTTCCATAACTTGAAATAAGATTTCAAAGATGCCTCTCAGATCTTAGTTCTGAAGTTGTTCAGAAGCAAAGAGAAGAGGATAATGGGACTGTCACATTTGTAGTACACCTTGGACATATTCTATTCATAGAAATTCCAAGAAAGGCTTCTAACCCTTAAGATATGGTACTGACCTATCTAAAGGGATAACACCTCAAAGAGTTGAGGAAGTGAATACTGGAACTACTTGCCCTTGGGCATCAGTTCTGAGAAGCCAAGTGTGTGCTAGATGTGTACAAAAGCCAGGTGGCTGCCATGCAGTGGGAGTAGTAAACTGTTACTAGTCCTACTATGGAAATAAAACACTTGGTTGCAGTAACAACAAAATCTTCATAGATGACAAGTTTTTTTGAGATAGTGATCTCAAAGTCTTATCTTCAAAAGTTTAAGACTTTATAGATAGTGATCTAAAAGGTCTTAACTAAAGATACCTTAGGAGATAGAGATCTCCAGAAATAAGGATATTCTTATAAGGATTATGGAAATACTGGTTATGATAATTATTAAGCTGTAGTGTCAAGGACACTATAACTAACAAGATTGAGTATTAGTTGCATAAGATGCAACATTCGCATTGAATGTGAGCACTGTTACTGGGGATATGCAAGTGCCGTAAAAGGACTTGGCGTAGTCTCGCGGGAACAGAGTAACTGATCAGCTTACCTAGCTATTTTCTAAATAGCCTATGATTGTCACATGAGTGTGGGTTTAAATGATTAGCCCTTTAATGGCTCTTTGGGCTAGTGGGAGATTCTTGGAAATGCGAGCCCACGACGAGCCATAATGCAATAAATGTTATTGCAAATATCATTCCCTGATCTGAAATGAAGAATAATTAACTTGCATAATAGGTCCCTTAGTACAACTAGGGTTATGTACCATGGCGATCTTAATAATCATACAACTGTTGATTCAACTATTGGATCATAGAGGCTGGTGCTTGGATGAATATCTAAAGAGTTAGATTGAGGACTCATAAAGCACCGTCAAATGATTGTTAAGAGATGATCTCTAGCCTGAGTAGGAGATGGCAATCCTTATCTCTGAAGGCTGATATCTGACCGACCTCTTGATGCAGGTCCTCTACATAGGAATAGAGATTCGGAGGTGTCAGATTAGTTAGGTCAAAGAGTTGACTTAACGAGATCGAGATAACCAAAGTCCTATATCATATGCTGTCATGATATAGGCATGCATCCTCTGACCGGAGACAGATGTGTTGCTATATGTCCAAGTATGTACATTTGGCATACCAATAGGTTGATGACCTAATCAAGGTCTATACACCGACGCGCTGGTGTGCATATAAGGGCATATGAGTAATACGATCTCTCAAAGGGATCATACAGGTTCAGTTATTGAACCGGAAGACATGAGCTCACTCATGAGATATTGGGATGAATCAAATTCCATGCGCATGGTCGTCTCTCTTTGGAAGCTTGACTGAATTTGTAGGTTTGATATATACTTTTAGTATATGATCAAGACCTAGGTATGATATACACTTTTGGAAAGTGTATGATCGATACCAACTCCCAATGATCGAATGAGAAACTTACTGATAAAACCATGAAGTAGACAGTATAAAGTTGATCTGATACTTCGGGTTTAGTCTGAGTCTTCCAGTATGCAGGATGTACAGGTATTGGGAATACCTGAGGGTGATTTGATCATAAACGATTGTATAACCATGACGCTTCCATTCCTAGGGAGTGATGAAACGGGTCTGAATTTTAGTGACTCCTCTCAGTAGAGAAGTGATCTGATCTTGGTCCAAGTGTTGGACATTGATCTGAATGTGATTCAGATACAATGAGAAGATTAGATTTACGGTCTTGATTTAATCAAGCATCTATGGGAGGCCCGCGATCTGGATTTGAGATATGATCTCAATATCCATGTCACTATACGTGGAACAATACAATCGCCCTGTCCTTATCTCCAAGTATCTGCGGAGAGATTGCATTATTCTTGAAGGGTTCAAGAATAATTCCATAAGATCTAAGCAACGAAGAAATAATGATTAAATGTGATTTAATCATCTTGATGTGTGAAGAAATTATCCAATTTAATTAAATGTGATTTAATTAATGTGGATAAGAATAATGTGGATAGAAATATCCAATTATTCATAATATATTATAAATGTGATTTATAATGTATTAGAGAGAGCTAATTATAATTTATGTGTGTTGATTAATTATTATGTGTATTGGATACACATTGTGTAAGTAATTAACAATGTGAATTATATGTTGTTTTGGGTTGTGAATATGATTCACAATTTTCCATGGCAAGAATGCAATATTCTTAAAGATAATTGAAAATTATTTTTGAAGAATAAAACCCAATAAATTTGTTGCAAATAAATAAGAGAGATTCCAAGGAGATATGCAATCTCATGGATTTCCATGAGATTGCAATCTCCATGCAATCTCAAGGGGCGGCACCACATTCCTATAAGGAATGTGTGGCCGTCCACTTGGAAGGTACATGGAGATGAAATCTCCATGTATCTTCTCTCCTTATTTGTTGGGTTGATTTAGGAATAAATTATATTTGATTTTGTCAAATATATTTTGACCTAAATTTGTTGCTTTTGACAACAACAATCTTGGCCATTCGATTGACATAAATCAATCTCACCCATTGATTTTATGTGTCCCATAGATTGAGATCCATGGATCCCAAAACCCTATAAATAGAGAGGCACACTATACTCTCTAATGACTTGCAATATTGGAGCTCTCTCTCTCCCTCATTTCTTCATACACGCCAGCCCTCTCTCCCTCTCTTGTTGGTGGCCGTCCACCATACCCTAGAGAAGGGAATCGTCATCGCCATCGCCATCGCGCTGCCGCTTCAACGTTCTTCGGTTTCTCCGTCTTCTTGGTGTGCTACGACCACGAAGGAGACGTTAGATCTCATGTGACGAGATCAGGAGCAACCACGCTTGGATCAACTTCTTGGATTGCGAGGACAATACGGTTCATCCCCACGCTCGCAAGCAGTCTCGCCGACGATCGGACTTGAGACAGGAGGTCTCTTCCTTTAGAGACTTGATCAACCACTCTTCAAGAGGTATTGCATTATACTTGTTGTGGTTATAGATGAAACGATCTGAGAATGGTTCTCGGATCATGTGGTTTCATCGAATAAAATTTTTAAATTCCGCTGCACCAAACAACTAGTGCGACTAGTCGTTCTTCGTCGTATCCAATATGACGATCACGCTTCCGTGATGCGCTTGAGGATAATTTCCATATCCTTCACTATCCACTTCTAGGGTTCACTATCATCGTTAAGTGAATGGAAATGATTTGATAGTAGTGTCGATACTATAAATATTCCTCATCGATACAAACCAGAGATCTAGGATATAATAGAGAAAGGATAGGAGGATGATCCAATCCTTAAATACTTGAGACAACAACTTGAGAAGAATGAGATAGAGGGATTCCAAATACAAGATGGGTTACTATATAACCATCACAGAGCTTGTGTACCAGACATACCTGAACTGAGGAAAGACATCTTATGTGAAGCTCATTGTTCTAGATTATCTATTCATCCAGGAATTACGAAGATGTATAAAGATCTTCATTCATATTTTTGGTGGTCGGGAATGAAGAAAGATGTTTCTGAGTTTGTGAATTCATGTTTCACTTGCCAACAGGTAAAAGCTTTACACCAAAAGCCACCAGGATTGTTACAACCCCTCCCTATACCTGAGTGGAAATGGGAAAGTATTTCCATGGACTTCGTTACTTGATTACCTCAGACGACTGGTGGTAAAGATAGTATTTGGGTTATAATAGATCGTATGACCAAGGTAGCACACTTCATTCCAATAAGTTTATCTTTCACTCCAGATCAGCTTGCTGAGTTATATATTACACATGCGATATGTCTCCATGGCATTCCAAAGGAAGTAGTTTCCGATCGAGATTCATGATTCACCTTACATTATTGGGAGAACTTCATGAAATCCTTAGGTACACAACTATGCTTGAGCACAACTTATCATCCAAAATCAGATGGTCAATAAAAACGTACGATTCAAACATTAGAGGATATGCTACGAGCATGTGCCTTAGAATGGAAAGGATCACGAATTAAACATTTACCTCTTCCAGAATTCACATACAACAATAGTTACCATACAAGTATTGGCATGGCACCATTTGAAGCGCTTTATGGATGAATGTGTACTACTACTTTGTGTTGGCAAGAGGTCGGGATAAAGAACCTTTATGATTCAGATAGACTGCAAGAGACACGTGAAGCTGTAGAGCTTGCTCGAAAAAGACTAATAACTGACTGGAGTCTCCAGAAAAGCTATGGTGATACCAAGCGAAGAGACCTTGAGTTTGAGATAGGTGACTTTGTATTTCTCAAAGTATCGCCTATGAAGGGAGTTCAGAGGTTTGGCTTGCGTGGAAAATTGGCATCTAAGTTCGTGGGTCCTTTGAAATCATTCAACGGATTGGAAAAGTGGCATATAGACTTGCGCTTCCTCCACATCTTTCGACAGTACATGATGTTTTTCATGTATCAAATCTGAGAAAGTACATTAGGGATCCAGAGCATAAGATAAGTTATGATGATTTACATGTTGAGCCATACTTGACATACCAAGAAAAACCTGTGGAAGTACTAGATAGAGATATCAAGAAGTTGAGGAATAAAAAGGTACCTCTAGTTAAAGTATTATGGTGGAACCAAGAGTTTGAAGAACTCGCATGGGAATATGAGGCGGAAATGAGAAAAAAAAATACCCGAATGATAACACTATGTATTGTGTACATCTTCATTATAAATGAAATGACGTTCATTCTCTTTAAGGTTGTTATGGTTTCAATCCTCTTTAAGGTTGTTATGCATGCATTTCTAGTCTCGAGGACGAGACTTCCTTTAAGGTTGTTATAATTGTAAATCCTTGAACTTGGTCTCTCTCGGATCCTATATCACAAGATCTGGTTCATCAAGAGGAAACCAACCGAATTTGTTTCGTATAAATCGGACATCGTTTGGAATTGTTATGATTTTCGGAAGAAAGAGAAGTAAAGAGGTTTAAGACATCATTAATCCATAATGATCGTCATTAAGACTAATTAAACATGATTAAAGAAACTAATGACGGATTGAAAAGTACTAATGACCATTAACGAACACTAATCAATAGTTAGCAAAAGATAAGCTTAAGCTGCGAAAGTTAAATCGTGATTAGTGAAAGTTAACCGCCATTAGCACGCTAATTAAACGTCATTAGCGAATCTGGAATCCTCTGGAATGTTCTAACTTAAGCTCTAAGTTTTGAATAAGTTTTGTCCAACACCATGGGCCAAAACCATAGACCGCTAACCACGATTAAGGACAAAACCATGGTTTTATAAACATGGTTAGAGGTTTTCTGGAGCCTATAAATACCCCTACTCATTCATTCTCTACGATTTCCACTACCACCACCACCACCCCAAGGGCTAGGGTCAAGAGGTCGGGAGGAGGAGTAGGAGGCAAAGAAGGAGCACTAGCGAAGCGCTCTTGGGAGAATAGAGATGAGGAAAGTACGATCCTCTCTTAGTTTGCTTCGTGAGTTAGGTTTTCGATTCTTTCAGTTTCGTTATTGTTTTCCTCTTGATGATTTTATAGAGGAAACACTTTCCGTTTTTCTTTTAAAATATGTCATGATATGAGGGGAAACTCTGCCAAAATTTTTCTAGAAATATGTCCCAGTATAATGGGAAAATCTGTCGAAATTTTCTTAGAAATATCACCCTATATAAGGGGAATTTCTGCCGAAATTTTAAGAAATTATGTTCTTCGCGTTCTTCGTGTTCTTCATGTGTTCTTCACCTTCTTCGTATTCTTCGTTCGTTCTTCGTGTTCTTGGCACGTTCTTAGTGTTTTTGATACGAAAATGAAATTCGATCGTTTCAAGATCTTATCATCCTTTCTGAAAACAAAATATAATAAATCATTGCACACGTGAGAGAGAGCTCGATTAGGTAACGAAATCCTTCTTTTTGCTGTTGGATTTTCATATGCGATCGTTGAAATTTTTGATTTTATGTTCTTTGCTATGAAGAACCCTAATTTTGGCTATTTTTGAGAAAATATGAAAAGTTGCTTTGTGATTTCCACTAAAATAATATTTAAGAATCGAATTGATGCAGTGGATTGGAAAGTTAGGGTTTGGGAGTTAAAATAGGTATAAAAATGAGTACATATGCATATGAGTAATATATATGCGAGTCTATACTAAGTGTTGATGATTATACAAATCGAAGACTTAACAAAAGAATTACATCATGGGAATTGATGTGTTTTGAGTTGGATCCTGAAAAGGATCGTGTGTCATGTTAAGGATGACTGGGAGTAGAACTACAGGTCGGGCACACAACCTGTAGGTTTGTCTGAAGGAATTCGTATTGGTGTTTCCCTACGTAGGTGGTACACAATTGCCCTTTTATGATAAGTGCGCACAAAATGAATGATTTGCAACGCGTGGTACCAGGAGCAAATATCTTCCGGTTGAACGACATAAGATGTGGTCGTGCCATGTGGAGGCATGGGTGGTTTAATAGCGGATGGGTCACGATAATATGTATTTAAAGCTGCTAGGTTATATGATTAAATGTTAGCCTGAGGTTTAAGCAATCAAGTCCTCGAGGATGGTGTGCTCGTTTGTTTGCCAGGCTGAGGGCTTGAGACCCTGGATAATAAAAGAAAAGGAAATTGTCAGGGTAGTATTGGAGGATTGGTTGAGGTGACGTGCGATAATATAAGCTTACCAGATCAAAGCAATCTCCAATCTCGAAGTGTCCACAACTTCGGAGTCCAAGAATGGTAGGGATCCCCTGGACTAATCCCTGATGTGGAATAGAAATGAATTGGACTTAAATTAATGACAAGGGATATGACTTTTCATGACAACAAGTTTTGCAAAATTACACCATTTTGTTTGCTTTTCTCCTCTTCGTTACTTAGCATTCGCTAATTGGTATCCTATGATTTATGGAAAATCCAATAGGTATAGGTGAGCCATCGCAAGGACTTTAGTAATCTAGCCAGCTTACATAGTAGACATCCAGCCAGCCACAATAGTTTTACTTTGTAAGATAGTTAGTAATCTTTTTGTATATTTCCCTTTCAAGTTGATGTACATGTAAATGGTTATAGTGGGACAATGTATCATGTGAACTTTATTTTGTGAATGGATAAGTGTTGAAATACTTCCTTCTGGGTATTTTTATTTACAGTCTGTTTTTGAATGTTAGTTGTGATTGCTGAATAAATTATTGTTGAGTAACCAAATCCGGATATGAGAGGATCTGACGGTCTGGGAATTGGGGTCGTGACACGATGGCCTACCTCCAAGTCCTTATCCTCTCTTTCCGACCTACAAACCTCTAACTGCTATAGAAGAACCCAAGTCCGCCTTGGACTCTATTATCTGCAATTATCAACCCATAGAACAAATACCATTCCCCATCCTAATAGACATATTTCTTCATCGTTAACGCATCTAATCGAACAAATTTCCATTGTCATGTTGTTGTTCTCTCTATAAAACCTTCTCCTAACATTATTCTGACTGGTATCTACCACTATTCGAAGAATATAGAAAGAGGGAACAAGCTGGGAGAGAGGGGTGGTAACAACAACCTAATCGCCACCAATAACCCCCCTTCGAGGTGCGATCTAGAGGGACCACCTCCTCTGCTCCTACTCTGCATTGGGTAGCCAAGCCTCTTATCCACCATCGCAGGTGCTAAGCGAGGCGATCATCAGGTGATGACCCGGATTTCGATCGACTAAGCTGGAATAAATAAATAAAGTGTCATTATCCTCAATAAATCAATCTGATCAATAAGAAAATCAAACCACTCAAAGATAAATCAATCGAATGTAAGGGGCTTTGCTATTTTATTTACCTGGTATAGCGACCAGGGTCGAACACAAGGAGCACGATTCAAAAACTTAGTAGTCGGATTTCTGAAATACAAATATTTTTAGTGGTTTTTATTTTTTCTTCAAATTTATAATTTTCACCAAGATAAAAATAAATACAAAGAATGAAAGATACACACCACCCTCTTTTTGTATTTTTTTAACAAGGTAAAATAATCAGAAAATTGTGATAAAAATAATTTTGAGTTTTATAGGTTTAATAGTCTTTTTGATAATTTTTAGGGATTTTTCAAATGTTTTTGTGATTATCTAAAAATCAAATAGTGGTAAAAATGGTAAACAATCCTCAAAACCCGTGGATGACATTTTTATGATAAAATATAAGAAAATATCTACAAACAAATATTAGAAACACTATTTTGGATTTTTCAATGATTTTATAAATTTTTATGAGTTTTTAAGAGTTTTCTGATTTTTTAATTTTTATAAGGTATTTTCGAGCAAAATTAATACTGGAGATAAAAGACACTTAAATACAACCACCCTAAATTTTATAGAATTTTTGGTTGATTTTTCAAATTTTTACAATTTTTTATAAGACTAACATGACACTTTTTAGTCGTTTTTGAATTTTTAATAATATAAAATGCAAAAGCTAGCCAAAATTACCACCAAGATAACATGAAAACAAAAGTCACACATAATTTTTATGTAACTTTTGGAGTCAATTTCTTATTTATTGCATTGAATAAAAGACAAGGAGTTAAAAATAGTTTACAGGGATACAAATATAAATATTTTAAGTTCTAGGGCCAAGCGAATAACAAATTAATGAAGCTCAGGACCAAATCCGCAATTTATCCAACAAAATTATGCGCTACACGTGCTACACTGCTCACAAGGGTATAAGTGCAAATATCAAAACATAAGTTTCATTCCTTAACTAGCAAAAAAGTTTGAACCAGATACTGCAAATAACCCAAAGTATGCATGCGGGAGCACATGAATCACACTCGATTGGACTGAACTACAAATAGAGAAACAATAGGGATCCAACTGCAAATATTCTTAACTACTTGTTACATTTATTGGACAGATGGCTCTGATATGCTCTAGAAAAGGATCTGACGACCTAAAGATGTGTTGAGGACGCGTGCAACCAGATCTGACGTGTGGTCTGATCTACTAGCCTGGAAAGCTGTTCGGCCGGTTGGCTCTGATATGATCTGGCACTGAGCTCATCATTCGACGATCGGGGGAAGGTCTGCAAAGAACAAGTGGCTGAGGGACATTGACCGGTGACATATGATAATCTGTTGGTCGGATCAAAGCTCCCAAGGGTCCGACACCATTGTAATGGTGAGCCACGTCTACTGGTGGGCTCTGATTAGTAGATGGAATGTTGGATAGGCGAGGTGGTGATCCATCTCCTGGCGCTGCTCCGATGAGAGAGTTGAGGTGAAATCTAAGCCTTCCCAGTGTGCCTAGACCTGCAAGGGGATGTTGTGCTCGAAGATGAAGATCCAACTAGGGTTATGTAGCCTAAAAACAAGGGAAGCATGGATGGGTGCTATTCGACCTCCTACGGAAATGGAGGGAGGAGATCCTACCCTAATCCAGCTCCGAAGATCTGGTCTAAGGATGGTTAGGTTGCATCGGGAGATGGTCTATGAGTGGAGGCGTCGATATGAATGGTTGGATGTGAAGGGTGGTAGATCCGATCTGGTGGTCTTAGCAGAGATGTCGAAGGTGGTTATGAAGGAAAATTGAAGCGAGAGTGGAAATGGAAGTGATCGATGGTTCCTTGCTGTGTGGATGTGAATGACGAAGTAAGGCAAAGTGACCGGTGGGGTTATGATCTCGATTCTACTACGACGAGAAGAAGAGGCTTTACGTGGTGGAGCTCTGACCACGTTGTGAGCTGCGAACCTCCAAGCGTCTCCTATAGTTCCACAGCTACTCTCCTGATGGTTGTCACACACCTGAAAATGGCTTGGAAGGAATAGTGGTACGGGGAACGAGCTCCTATGTGTAGGAGGCGGAGGAGAGTATATATATGCATGCCTTAGTGTCTGGATAGATCGATTGGGCGAAACCCAAGATAGATTCGGTCCTTCCAAGGGATCCTTGACAATCACTGATCATAGGAGAGGAATCAGGCGCTGAAAGAGAGGCAAAAGGGTGTTGAGTCGACCAGGAAAATTCAGAGAAATGGACTCCGATTAAGGGAAATCGGGTCGACTCGGTTGGGAGGAGAAGGTTAACCGAGGTCAAGGATCCCATGTGGACCAATCAGAGAGCAAAATTTACAAAATACATGAATATTAAATATGAAATAGTATATGATTTTAAAATAAAAAGTGTATAAAATAAAATTTGTTTATTATTTTATAAACTAGTTTTTTGTGATTTGAAATAAATTTTATGAAAAGCATAAATAGGGTATATACAGTACAATGTGTTATGTTCGGGTATACTATACCTATATATTATGTACATGTATTTTTATTTTATTTTTTTTACAAAAATACTTTTTGTTTTATATTTTATTTCTTTACAAAATAATTTAAGGAATATAAAATAATTTTTATTTGATTTTTATAAATTAGTTAAGGTTGCAAGATAAATGGCTACTGTATTATATACATGTGTCATTTGTGGATTTTATTTGTATTTTATTTTGTATTTTCTGATTTTTATTTTATTTTATTTTTATATTTTTATTAGGACTATGTACAAGATTTAAATAATATGTAATTCACACTATGTAAAATAATCATAAATATTTATTTGTACATGTATAGGTGTCATGTGCAGTATACAATGTACCCTATCCCACTCTACTTATTTTCTTGCGATCAGGCCAAAGCTTGACCTTCTCTTGGGGCTGGGTCACTCTTTATTTATTCCAATACATCCTTGTTTTTCTTTTCTCTTTATTCTTTTATTTTTGGGAAATAGGTGCTAATTATGATATATTAACAATGACATGCACAAAGTTAATTTATTGTATTTACATAATTTTTATAGATGTTTTTGCTAAAAGATGAAGCTAAAATAAAAGAACAAAGAATAAGAATCATATATTCACAATACCCCTATACTTTACCTTTGCTAGTCCCTTAGCAAACACTTATTTGAAAAAGAAGTGAAAGAGAAGAAAAGAAAAAGAACCAAAGTTGATTATTAAACTTATCTTCATTAAATCAGAGTATGGAGCTTAGTCAGATCTTCGGATTATTAGTTTGGCCGAACCTTATTGGAAAATAGGTTTAAGACTCAACAACCTCCAAGTTCCATAGTTCTATGGTCAGGACTCCTTAATAACTAGGTCAGAACTAGTCTACATATACAAACTCTAATGACTATGAATCTTTCCTTGTACTGTGTAAGTGATATGTAGCTCCCCACCTCAGTAATGGCAAAGAAACATGCTCCCTCAACAAGGTAACTCTAATCCCCCAGTCTAAAAGCTCTTTCCTCGAGGAGCGGGGTATTCCTTTCTAAGTTCAAGTACAACCAACTCAGGAAGAGGGGAAAAGATGAGAATGAATCATGATCGGTGTAGCCACGTTCACCTTGTAGCTTAACCAGTGTAGTTAAGTCTCCAGCTGCAAGATTCCATGAGATGACACAGTGGAATACATAAGCTTTTCCTATTCACTATATACACTCCGGCATGCATTTTATTTTCAATCAGACCTGTCCCCTTTTTTGGAGTTTTTCATAATTTTGCACTTTTTTTGTGTATATGTTCAACATATCTACATGGTACATCATATACATAAGGAGTTTTTTTTCTCGAGCCAGTAGACTATCCCTCTTTTGAAGCATTAATGCAACCCACATACTTGTCTTTAGACCTCAATGATAGTAGACCGTGTTGAGGTGCACACTGCTCCCTAAGGAAGATGAGAGGTTCCGGCTAGTTGTACTACCCTCATATGTTGCTCCAAGCCAAAAAATTCTGCCTCCTCACCACCTCGTCCATGTTGAGCTACGTGTAAGGTTTGTTTCCAAGTCAAGTCATTGTCTCTGAGAGTCATGCATGTGTTGTTAAGTGTTCTACTTAGGCCAATTAATATGACATGTGAGCATAACCTATTGGACTCAAAGAATTAAGTCATTATGGACATCAAAAGTCTTAACCCCAAATCTTATAAGGTTCCTCTAAAGTTAAGTGGCTTAAAATCTTAACAAAGCTCCATTTTCCAATTTAATTCCGGACTAGTTTAAGTGTCAACCATGTTTCGGAAAAATGTGTATGCAGATATATACAAACTCTTTTTATTGATTTTTTTCTTCAAAATATGCAAATTTTTATGGAAAATTTTTAATGCAGGAAAGAAGGGAAAAGTTTTGCAAAATATTTGTACAAACATTTACAAACAAAATTTTGCAAGCATTATTTTTCAATTTTTTTACTATGTACCTAATTTTGGTACAAAAATATTTACAATCAAAATATTTTTTCGAACATTTGTACAAAAATATTTTTTACAAAAGGCTTTTACAAACATTTATGTAGAAAATTTTAAAATTATTATGATTTTTAACCATATTATTAAAACACACAAAGTACACGTTATGACTGAAGTATATGTACAATATATACAACACCCCCTATACTTAGCTCGAATGATGTCCTCAGAGTGATCAAAGCGCGATGAAAGAAGACATAACTCGTGCTGAGTATGGAGAAGTGAAAAGAATGATATACTACAATGATGAATAAAAGAATAGAATGAATGGAAATCGGCGATCCCCTTATACTTAGGATCAAGTAATCCTAAGTACAGAAGAATGTACAAAAGGGAAAACTGAAGAAAAAGATGTATAGGTATTACCTCTCCTATACTTAGGATATTTAAATATCCTAAGTATAGGAAACAAAACAAAGGTAATAAAATAAAACGAACAATCATAGTTCTAATACCCCCCATACTTAGGGCAAAGAGTACCCTAATTATAGCATGATCATGGGATTGAGACGAGGTATTAGACAAAGAGAATGAATGATATGGACAATCTGGATCTATACAACTGCGAAGTAGAAGTGATAGTCAGGTATGAGATGCAAATGATGTGAGTCAAAGATCACATATCATACAAAATGATAGGGGCAATGTCGATGAATAATCGGATCATGATCAAGACATGGCTTCAGTCATCGACCATTAACTCGAAAGGTGGAATCAGATGACAACTCATACATGTCAATGCTTTCGTTGCCGTGCACCTTTCTGGCCAAGTATGGTCCCTTCCATTTACTCTGTAATTTCCCTACAAATAATCGTAACCTAGCATCAAACAACCATACACTCTAGTTCGGCTCAAACTATTTATGGCTTGTGTGAGAATCATGTCATATCTTCACTATATCTTATATTATAGGCTACTGGAGAAGTTTGTGTCCCTCAACTCCTCCAAGACTACCAATTCTACTTTCCTTTGATCTCCTACTCTTGGGATCCAATAGTATCTCTGTAACTGACCAAAGTGACTTGTGAATGATTTCCACCGATAAGTGGCATGGCTTGCCATAAACGAGGGAAAGGGAGATGTGCCCAAAGGTGTCTTGAAGGAAGTCCTACACGCCCACTAGACGAGTCCAAAATCTGTGACCAATCCTTTCGGTCTGGGCGGACAACCTTTTACAAAATAGTCTTGATCTCCCTATTTGATACTTCAGCAACACGATTAGTCTGTGGATGATATGGAGTGGCAACTCTATGGTCAATGCTGAACTTGTTAGCAAGAGCCCTTACCTTGTCGTTAATAAAATGAGTCCCCCATATGAAATCAAGACTCTAGGTACCCCGAACCATGAAATGATATTTTCCTCAAAATTTTGCAAACAATCTTAGTATCTGCGGTTCAGGCGGGAATGCTCTCAGTCCAATGACTAACATAATCCACATCAAGAAGAATGTACTCAAATCCATGACTCTTAGGGAATGGACCCATGAAATTGATGCCCCATGCGTCAAAAACCTCACAAAAGTGAATGGGTTGCATCGTCATCATATCACGCTGTCCACAAGTGCCCATCCTATGATAGTCAGTGCAACTCTTCATGAATTCATCTGAATCCTTGAAGAAGGTAGGACACCAAAGGCCATATTGGAGATCTTTTTGTGTTGTCCATCTCCTAGAGTGATGTCCTCCTACCTCAAGCTTGTGGCAATAGGTGAGGATGTCGTGGTGCTCCTCCTGAGGAATACACCAATGCCATACACTATCCCCCCTTCATGATAAAGGGTGGGATCCTCCCAATGGTACGGCTTAACCTTCACAAGGAAGGTCTCAAGTCACGGCCTGGGACAACCTTGTGGAACTTTCTTGACGAAAAAATAGTTCACAATGTCAGTGTATCTTGGAAGCGAGGTGATAGCGAGAATTGCCTCGTGTGGGAAAGTCTCTGTGATAAGTGTGGTCTGCTCCGAATCCTCAAGATGCTCTAATCGGGAAAGGTGATCCGCCACCACATTCTTAAGTCCAGGTTTAATCTCTATATCAAAGTCCTGGAGTAGAAGGACCCATTTGGTTAATCTGACTTTGGCATCCTTCCTTGCCACGAGGTATCAGATGGCAGTGTGATCCCTGTAAATAGTCACTTTAGATCCAAGAATGTAAGTTCGAAACTTATCTAAAGGAAAAACTACGGCTAGAACCTCCTCAATTACGGTGTAATTCTACTGAGCATCATCCAAAGTCTGGCTAGCATAGTGAATGTCAAAAGGTAATCCATCCCTCCTATGTCCAAGCACAACCCCTATGGTAAAATCATAAGCATCTGTCATGAAATCAAATGGGAGAGACTAATCGGGTGGCTAAAGGACAAGAGCCTACACAAGAAGTCCTTTGAGAATCTCAAATAATGCAAGAGACTTATCATCTATAGTGAACTCAGTGTCTTTTGTGAGCAGATCAGTAAGCAGTCAGTCAATCTGACTGAAGTCCTGTATGAACCATCAGTAGAAACCGACATGCCCCAAAAAAGACAGCAATTATCTTAAGTTGGATAGTGGTGAATCTCGTATTCATCATGCTAAAATTGGTCATTTAGGCTCTGTTCCCCATCATTCATTTGTAAATAATCATTAACAGAATAACATTCATACATGTGTAAATAATACATGCATTTCATCATGCATAATTGCATTAAAAATCCCTAGTGTAAATTAGCCCAAAAAGCCGCTAACTTCTCACATTTGTAAATAATTCATCCTAACTTCGATTGACCAAAAACCACCTTCATTGTGTAGATATTACTAACCTTATTAAAAAAATACAAAAAAATACTAACCCCAATAAGTGTCAAATAATCCCAAAGTCTAATTTCACATCTGATGAACTAAAATAAACATATCTCCCACATATAGTGTCTGATTTTGGTCTACTCACTTTTAAAGTACTCCATTTTCAAATATCTTCAAAACAAGACCAATTTCGTAAAATTCAGAGCTCATATGTGAAAGTTGGGTTTTGGGCCTCTTTTGCGCAGTATGACTTTTTGCTATTTTTGACCTAAGTTTTTATGTACATAATTAACCCTGTTAATTTTATTTCTTCTTCATTTGAGTTATTTGATGAAAGTTTTATTAAGCGACAAAAAAATCCAAATCCAGATTCAATCTGAAATCAAAGAAACTGACCGAGTCCAAGTGTCCGTTGTCGGTCTATACAAAAGTTGTGTGATTCTGACTTTTATTTTATTTTCCTAATTTATTATTTATTAAAAATCCAAAAAAATAGATTAATGTGTAATTAATTTTCTTGTATTTTATCATATTTTTATATAATTTTTATCCCCTCTAAAACCACCAAAAAATACAAAATCCCCAAAACCTGGTTTTCTATACACATGGAGAGCCACCAAAAATACCACTTCTCACAAATGACCTCTTTTGTTAATGGATCCTTCATGAAAGTTGTAGATCTTGTCGATACGAACAACTTTCGTGAAGGAAATTTTTCGATCCGAGGTCTCCTTCTATTTCTTTTCTAATTTCCTTCATCATTTACTTTGAATTTTTTTGGGGCGCCACGTGGCAACCCCTGGGTGCACCACGTGGCACCCCACTCTGTCCACTGCCGCCCCCAGGTCATGTGCCCAACACGTGACCTACCTTCTCCTTCCTCCAGCCGTTGCCGAACCTCCCCCACCTCCCTGCCGTTTTCCTCTTCCAACTGTCCCTCCTTCCCCCGCGAGTAACCCCCCCCCACCTCTGCCATGCGCGGCCATCAAATCACCATGCGCCACCTTCGCGTAACGCCCTCCTTCCCCGCCTATAAAGCATCCCCCTCTCCGGCTCCAAACCCCATCTGCCATTTTCTCCAAAACTTGAAGCTCTTGCACCTTGGGAGGTGACAGCTCCAGACATTGCTAAGGAGCTTAGGTAGAGTCAGCGTGATCCAAGGAGCCTTGACTCCTTGTTGGCGGAAGATTCATCCTCCGCTCGAAGTTCCTACGCCGTCGGCCATCGAGCAAGCGTCAGCCAAGAACGTAGATCTTCTTCCTAGGTGGTTTCCCTTGCCCTCACTCAAATCCCCTATCCACCTTGAATTCCGACCTCGCTAAGGTCGGACCTCATCCCCTAACTATCACGCACGCGCAAGATTTACCCCCGACCACCTTCTGCGCCTCGCCGCCTGCATCTTTCTTTGGCTAATCCTTGCAGATTCTACGCCATCGCCACCGCCTGGGTTCGAGGGCTGCCTCACCGCCCGAGCTTCTGCGCCTCGCCGCCACCGCTCGGTCGTGTGTCGGTCGAGCCCTACGGTTAGCTGCACCTCTCGCCTCAACCGGCCCGACGCCCCTCCGTCGTGCGTGTCACCACGGAGGCCAGCTCGCCTCAGCCGCCCGCACATCGGCTGGTCCACCTTGCACGGTGTCCGCCTCCGCCCCAGCTCGCTGCCCCGCCTCCTCCGCCCCCGCATCCCTCCGCCGGTCGTGTGTCGACTGGCCTAGGGCCAGCCAACCGCGCCCCTATGCCGGCTCTGCCCACCGCTTAGCCCCCGCGCCTCCGCCAACCTACATGCACCATTTGATCAAGGGCCAACCCTTGATCCAACGGCTCACAGCCTGGCCCCCGAGCCTCGCCCCCGAGCCATCACCACTTAGGTTCCAGATCCCTCAGCCTGAGGTTCTCCATCCGAGCCTTAGGTTCGGCTCCGAGCCTCTGCCTTGGCGTCCGAGCCATTGGTCTGGCTACCGAGCCAGCAGCCCCGTCACCCGAGCCTCCTGGGCGCACGTGCAAGGCATGTGCGCGATGGAAAAATTGCATCAAGGCCCCTGGAATTTTTTTAAATTGCAAAAATACCCCTACCGAGGGTAAATTACAGAGGGTCCCCTCCAACTTTTATTAATTACAGATAGGTCCTCCCAGGGACCTCTTTGTAATAAAAACTTTATTTTAATTACATTTTAGTCCGTAGAATTTCATTTTAGCATATCTTTTTCATACGAACTCTGTTTTCAGCATATAATATGTTATTTTGAAGCTATTTCCATGCTCTACAATTTAGCATAGCTTTTGATCAGATCTGAGGGTGTTTATTGTCAATTATTATTTGAGGATCATCATTGACTTTTGCAGGCTAAGTTTGACATACTTGTGCTTGAGAAACGATAAATCTGTTGCAGGAGTTCGGTTGAGGATTTCAATTTGATTAACTCCTTGTGGTTATTGTTGATTATTCCCAATAATTTAATCTTTACAGGGGTTAAATCGAGGATAAATATTTTTGACTCTTTAATTGGTTGATCGACAATTAACTTGAAGAAGGCAATTTACATTGACTTTTTGACAGGAATATACATTGATAAATCTATTGTCCTGTAACTTGGAGTTGATTGATCTTTCTTGGTATCAACATCATTCGATCTGTGATTACCTGCTTGAGAAATTAATTGATGAATTTCATTGAGGCTTGAATTGTATAATTCATAGATCCTGGGCATAATGGTCTCTGTTTATTTTCCTTGCATCTCCATCATTGCATTGCATATTTTCTTAACGCATGCATAAATTAATCAACATTAAATAATTATTTAATTTGATTTAAGACCACGCAACTAAGAATCACCGTTCCCTGTGTTCGACCTTGGTAGACTTACCAAGTAAAAATACTCCACAACATTCAAAGCTTGTGGTATTTTGATCGACCGAAATTCACCTCCTATACTACAATTCTTCATTATTAAAGAGGTGAATTTTGCGTTCATCAAATGGCGCCGTTGCCGGGGAACGGCGAATTTTTAGGGTATTAAATCAATTTTTGTAATTAGTTTTTGTGAGATTAATTTTTGTGTCATTTTTTTCCTTTCTGCATTTTATTTTGCATCTCTCTCTTACTTCTGCTAATAACCGCAAATTCTCTCTTCGTAGACTACTAGGAGCCCAATTTTGGATATTAATCAAGGATCTGCAAGGAAGATTGATTTTTTGAGAGAGACCTTAGCATAGGGTTAATTTTCTGCAATATTCTCACGGTACCTCTCTTTGAACCCTTGTAATAATTAAGACTGAAACTTTTTCTGTGGTGTGTCGGATCTGTTTCAACCCCTTATGTGCGGTTGGGACCCGGCTTGAGTGGCGTAGGACTTATGCACATATGCTGTCGTTTCTCTATCATTTATTGTGCTCGTAAATCTTTAGGCCACACTTTTCACTAATTAAACGTACTGTAGAACGTTCAACATTAGCCAAAAATTTCAATCAATTCTTCCCGCTAATAGAACTATCTGTTTAGGGCGTTTTCCATCTGTGCATACCATTTAGTGTAAATTTAAATTCCTTATCTTGCATCCCGCATGAAGAACGTGAGGATTCACTGTAAGTCTTTCTCTTAAGCATGCATCATTGATTTACATTGCATCGGCTTTTCTGATCCTCCTTCCTCAAAGTTTTACAACTTAGGATTTAACGGAATTGGGACTGCTCGTTAGGCGTGAATTTCCGTGCTCACATAAACTACAGTGGTAACCTTAACTACAAATCGGGACTTTTAATCAAGGCGACTGTAAATAACTGACATAAAATTAACATGTGTCTGGCGGAGAGAAACCCACTCATTGTTTGTAAGGACTAGAACACACACTTTGGATAGAGCCAAAACTGAGAAATTTCACAGAGACTACTGTTTTTAAAAACAATTAGCTACTTTTCAGTGAGGGACTCGGGTAGCCGTTTTATGGTCCGACTTCCCTTAGCGGAGTGGGTGGTTAAGAGGACACCGCGGAAGGCTCCGTCCTCAAGTAACACGCTATACTGGCTGAGAGTAGGTGCAACTAGTTGTACGAACTCGGTCATTGTGAAATATTTTAGTACCTAATAGCTTCGCTTAATATGCAAGATTGTTTTGTCATTAAATTAAAATTGAAAAGATAAGCGGCCGAACCCTGACGTGCCTTCATCTGTGTTGAGTAGTGAACTTGAGATTTGTCTTGTGTTTGTTTGTGTCTGCTTCGTCGTGAGGGCTCTCTCTATCATCCTTATCTTAGAAACTTCATCTTTTTATTCCTCCACTAAGGAATCTCTTACCCTTAGCAAAATCCTCATTTAGTCACAACACTTATCTCTAAATTCTTCCTTTTTAAAGGTGAATCATAATGCTGCTAAAGAAGAACTCTGGGGACAATGAGAACGACAATGACCCTATTCCGACATTGTTGGCTAGGATAACCGCTGCCGAACAACACAATGAACTACTTAGGACGCAGCTGGCAGTACTACAACAAGGCGAGGCTGCTATGGAAGACACGTATCTCCCGAAATCAAATGAAGATTATAATTGGTTGAGACCTGTCCCCCCTGAGGATGCGTTCGAACACAAACCGCATTTCCTTACACTGTTGCTGAAGTTCGGAGGAAATAATCACGAAGAACCATATATCTTCCTCCGCGACTTTGAGTTAGTCTGCACTAACCTCTGCCACCCTAAGGTTAGACAGGACTACATAAGGTTGAGAGCTGTCCCCTTCGCCTTAACTGATAAGGCAGCTTACTGGATGAAAAATCTAGGGGAAATAGTTACTACTTGGGCTACATTCAAGACTTTATTCTTAAAGAAATTCTACCCAGTGAGTAGAATTAATCAGATGAGGATCAAGCTCACAAGTTTTACCCACACCCGAGCGAACCATTTCATGAAACCTAGGAAAGATTCACAGACTTAGTACAGAAATGCCCTGGACACGGGATAAGTAAAATGATGCTGGTCCAAAGTCTTGTTAGCGGGCTGAACCCTGAGACTCAAGGTTGGTTAGTGCATCTTGTGGAGGAAGCTACATGGGACGCCACGAGGACACCGTCTACAAGGTGTTCGAGAGACTTGCTGAATCCAGTCGTGTACAAACCACCAGCCGAGCTTACCTAGTCGGCTCCAAAAAGATGGTGAATAATCTGACGGCCGATCACAGTGCTGACATGGGAATAATAGCTGATAAGCTAACTATGGTTGAGAAGATTTATAAGAAGGTGGATGAGCTCCATAAATCATATGATATGGAGAAATTGGCTAAATTGCCTAAACAAATGGAGGACTTGACTGACAAGGTATCAAAGATACTAGCCCTGACTGCACCCCCCGCACCCATACACTAAATTCACTACATTCATGGTCAAGGGGTAGGGCAACATAGCCATTGGAGTGGAGATCAAGTCTTGCACCATCAAACTGAGGAAACCTCTGCTCAAACTGATTACGAGGAACCTCTACAAGTCATGGAGATAAACGGAGTCTAGTATAACCTGGAACCGGTTAACCACCTAGACCAAAACTCTACTCCGAACCCTCGTCCACCAGAAACCCGGCCCACCTACCAGCCTCAACCGTAGCAGAGGCAGCAATATTGCACGAGTTATCAGAACCCGTAACCTCAGCCACAACAAAACCAATGCCAAAGCCAACAAGGCCAATATCAGCGACCTCAGGCCAGGTAGGGCCAAGGGTCCTCCTCTTCTTATATCTCTCCAGAACTCCAGCGAGTGCTGGATGAGCTTCATGATATGAGAGTCGACATAAATCGACTCTCTCGTTGGAGAGATGAGGTGACTGCACCCCAGACCATGATTCCAGCCCAAGTCCAGGCTAACCCAAATAGCCTTGGACACAATCAGGTATTAATCTTTGACTATTCCATACCTGAACTTGAGCCCTCCGCAAATAATAACTTTTATCATATCTCTCTTAGGAGCGGAAGGATCGTAACCATGCTTGATCGAGCAAGGGAACACGAAGACATAGCCCCACTGTCCACCAATTCACACAACCCTGGGGGAATTGACAAAGGAAGACAGGAGGAATAAGAACAAGTCCCACCCATACCACCCAGATATAATGAAGAGTCTGAGTCTGAGTCTGAGTCTGAGTCAGACAGAGAAATACCACCAAGACACCATCCACATCTGACCACAAATTTCCCTATTTTTAGTCCGAGTCCGAGTCATGTAAGAAATTTTTCATTCAATAAAGTCATACTTTTGATCACAACAAATCCATCCCTTTCCCCCGTGCTCTTACGGCAGGAAAGAAGAAAAACATAAAAAACCAAAAAAATGATGAAGAGATGGCCCGCATCTGTAAGGAAAATATTAAGGTCACACTGCCCTTAGATGAGATGATAGAAAGAGACTCGGCTTTTCGAAAATACCTTAAGGTGAGATGCACACCAACAAGGGCCAACAAACAGACTCCTAGCCGAACAAAGAAACACATACTCTCAGTAGCCACATCTCGTATTATAAAAAAATGAGCTGCCAAGGTAGAAAAGAGACATGGGTGCTCACTTTGTCACTAGCCACATCAAAGAAATCAAGTTTGCAAGAACATTGTTAGACAACGGTTCATCCATTAATCTCATGCCCCAACACTATTTGAGCATCTAAATTTAGGTCCTCTTAAGCAATCTACAACTGTACTTCAATTCGTAGATACATCAACAAAGAGACCTAGGGGAGAGATTCGAAATGTTGTCATCAACATAGAGGGACAAAACTACCCAGTGGATTTCACAATAATTGACATGGATGTCCCTAGAAATTGGAAATATTCCCAGATGATACTAGGGCGACCCTTTCTGAGGACTGCAGGAGCTATATTTGATTACACATCCGGGAGAATCCAGTTTGGAAAAGTTGAACTTAAAATGCAGCAAACTAGGTTTCAAAGACCTGACACTGAGTCGAGCACCGAGTCTGAAAAATCAGAAACTGAGATTGAATTTACAGAAGCAACAGTTGGGCCCTGGAGACAAAACCCAACCGCTATGATAGAATCCACCTCATCTAAAGAGGAAATTGTTGATGACTTAGTCTGCCAGCTCATTCATGCATGTACCGATACTCTAGGAGACTCAGAGGCCCCTCTGGACCTGTCCGTCCATTCTCCTTACGGACAATCCTTGAGTAAGGTACACAGATCGGACGCGACACATGCCCCACCACATTCCCTTATTTGCGATCCGATCCCAGAAACACCCACAATGGTGGCCAACATTGATACACTACAAGCGTCCGCATCACAACAAGAAACATCACGGAGAGGACCAGATTCAAGAAACATCATTAACTTACCTGAACTCAAACCATTTCCCCCTACATTTAAGTATGCATTCCTTGCAGGAGAAAAGGGACAATTTCCGATCATTATCAACTCACATCTGACCAAAGAGCAGGAGATCCGCCTGCTTAAAGTTTTGGAGAAAAACCGCAAGGCTATAGGCTGGAGATTGTCTGATCTCCCAGGGATAAACCTAGCCCTATGCTCACATCATATTTACTTGGAAGATAATGCTAAACCCTCCAGTGAATGCCAACGTAGATTGAATCCAAACTTAAGGGAAGTGGTTAAGACTGAGATCGAAAAATGTTGTAAAGCTAGATTCATATATCCCATCTCTGACTCCAAATGGGTGTCACCTTTGCATGTAGTTCCGAAAAAGTCGGGACTTCAGATTATCACCAATGAGAAGGGAGAGGAGATCACGACATGGGTACCTACGTCGTGGCGTGTCTGTGTGGATTACAGGTGCCTGAATGCCGCAACGAAGAAGGATCACTTTCCGCTGCCTTTTATTGATCAAATCCTGGAGAGATTGGCAGGGAGAGAATACTTCTGTTTCTTAGACGGGTACTCGATCTACAATCAGGTAGCCATCGCCCCTGAGGACCAGGAAAAGACTACTTTTACATGTCCTTTCGGCACATACGCATTCAAGCGAATGCCTTTTGGTCTTTGCAATGCCCCCGGTACCTTTCAGCGATGCATGATTGCAATTTTTGCCGACATGGTTGGGGATTTCCTGAAAGTCTTCATGGATGACTTCTCGGTCCACGGTGATTCATTCGATGATTGTCTAGCGCACCTAGATCGAGTCCTCCAAAAGTGTAGGAAAGTGAATCTGGTGCTCTCTTGGGATAAAAACCATTTCATGGTGAAAGAGGGCATCGTATTAAGGTATGTCATCTCCAAGAAGGGAATGGAGGTTGACCCTGCCAAAGTTGATGTGATCAAAAAGCTTGAGCCACCTACAAATGTGAAACACGTACGGTCTTTTCTAGGCATGTCGGATTTTAAAGGAGATTTATCAAAGATTTTTCAAAAATTACCTGACCGCTAACTGACCTTCTTGGGAAAGACACCGAATTCATGGTAGACTCCCGTCCTACAAGCCCCCGGTTGGTATCTTCCCTTCGAGATCATGACAGACACATCCGATTTAGCTGTAGGGGCTGTATTAGGACAACGAAAAGATGGAATCCCGTATGCTATTCACTACGCAAGCAAAGTTTTAGACCCTGCTCAAAAAAATTACACTGTGACCGAAAAGGAAATGCTTGCTATGGTTTTTGCATTGGAAAAATTTCGATCAATACTTCTAGGATCTAAGGTGACAGTTTACACAGACCACTCTGCCATTCGATACTTAATGGCCAAAAAGGATGCAAAAGCACGACTTCTGAGATGGATTCTTCTGCTTAAAGAATTAGATTTGGAGATTAAAGACAAACCTGGTGTTAAAAATGTCGTGGCTGATCATTTATCACAGATCAAACATAACATAATTCGAGAATCTGAATCCATCCGTGAAACCTTCCCAAACGAGTCAGTTTCTGCTATTGACTCACTCCCATGGTATGCAGACATGGTGAATTATCTTGTCACCAAGGAAGTTCCTCAAGGTTGGTCCAGAAACAAAATCGATCGACTCATATCTAAAGTGAGACACTATCATTGGGAAGATCCGTTCCTTTTCTTTGAAGGATCGGATTGCATATGGAGAAGATGTATTCCTCAAGAGGAATGCCAAAGTATCCTCAATCTATGCCACACCTTAGAGGCGGGAGGACACCACTCTGGGAAGAGGACCACTGAGAAGATATTGCAATGTGGATTTTACTGGCCGACCTTGTTTAAAGATGCTTACAATTTTGTTAGGTCATGCCCCGTCTGTTAGAGAATGGGAGGACCCATTGGTTCCAAAGATGCCATGCCTATGCAACCAGTGATCATCTGTGATGTATTCGATGCATGGGGCATTGACTTTATGGGCCCATTCCCTAATAGTCAGGGATTTGAGTATATTCTTCTCGCGGTAGATTATTTATCTAGATGGGTGGAGGCTATCCCTACTCGAGCAGCAGATAGCAAAATTGTTTGCAAGTTTTCGAAAGATAATATTATTTCGAGGTTTGGAATTCCAAAAGTTTTAATATCTGATGGGGGAAGACACTTTGTCAACCGTGAAGTTGACTAAGGAATACGACATCGAGCATCGTGTCGCTACTCCTTACCATCCACAATCCAATGGCATGGTCGAGGTGTCAAACAGGGAGGTTAAAGGAATTTTACAGAAGCTCGTCCGCCCTGACAAGAAGAACTGGTCCCAACTCCTGGACCAAGTTCTATGGGCTTACCGGATGGCTTATAAGACCCCATTGGGCACCTCCCCGTTTAGAATGGTATATGGAAAACCATGCCATTTGCCTGCGGAACTCATACATAAATCAGAATGGGCCATCAAAAAGATTAATTGGAATTGTCACCAAGGAAAGAAGAATCGAGAGATGGATTTAAATGAGCTGTCTGAAATCCGAAATCATGCTTATGAAAACAACTCCATTTACAAGGACAAAGTAAAGAGATGGCATGACAAAAACATTCGAACAAAGATCTTTGTCCCAGGGCAGAAAGTTTAGCTATTTAATGCAAAATTGAAAATTTTCCAAGGTAAATTGAAATCAAAATGGACGGGACCCTTCATTGTAAGAGAGGTACACAACAATGGGAGTGTTGAGATCTCAGAGACCACAGATAGCACACAAACATCTATAGTCGAGATCTCAGAGACCACAGATAGCACACAAACATCTATAGTCAACGGTCAGCTGCTTAAACATTTTGTGGAATCTAACGAGCAATTAGTCCAAGTTGAACAGATCTCCTTCACTCAGGGCATAGACTTTGACGAAAGATTTGATCTGCCCAGATAAACCACCTCTCTGGAACCTACACTCTTTTGTATATCCATCTACCCGCTCTCGATCCCCCGATACTTAGGGGACCTATTTCATTGTTTATACATCACTTCTCTTCTTTCTTGTCGACCCATCTATACTTAGTACGAGCTATGTCAACATTTCACTTTGTTCCATGGGGACATAGCACAAGCTAAGTATAGGGGGTGTGTTTGTATATATTCTATCTACTTTATCCATAGCTCGTACTTTAATCGTTTTTATCTAACATCAGTGATGTGTACAAGTAGTGTTTATAGTGTGTATAATACTTTTTTTTCAAAAAAAACTAAAAACTAAAAAAATCATCAATCATGGTATTGCATTTCATCAAGCATTTCATGCATACCTTGGTTGATATATATTCCTAACACACACAATCACTATCACTCAAGGCTTGAGGATTTTTGAGGATACTTGATTTCTAAGATCTTGAGAGTATGAGTTAGCCTACCTTAATCATTAGGGTTTTTGAACTTAATAATCCATACTTCCCTAGTTTGAAAGATTTGAGCGCTATATTGCACTCTTCATCTCTACCTTCAAAGAATTTGATCAGCACAAATCACTTCCACAACTGCATGATTGATGAGATGAGTTGAGATATCACTTGAGGAACTAAGACTAGAGATTTGAGTTTAGATCCAATCTAATGATGCTCGAGGATGGGATAAAGTTAATAAAGGCTTTAGAAAACCTGAGTGTCAGCAAAACCCTAGCCAGTATGTAAACAATATTCATATGCTATCTCTTTGATATTTACCTAAAAGTGTCAGGGTGTGATGAAACTTAATAAATATTGTTGATCAGTGTGCGCCAACTTTTGGTAAAAGCAGTGGAGCTAGCCAACAAAAGCAATGAAATGTCAAAGAAAAAGCTCTATCATCCAAGTCAAATTATAAATGAGCTTCCACCAATGGCGAGCGCTCCCAAACATTTTCAAAGAGTCCAATTGTACCAAGTGCTAATTAGGACCAAGGAGTCGGGCTGACACCAAAAAAGTGCTCTACATCGTGAATGCTACAAGTCAGGGTGTCGAAGGTGTCTTAGATACTCAAAAGAGACACACCCTAGTGTACTCCCAGAAAAACAAGTGCAGACGACTCCAAATTCTCTTGACGGACACATTGATTAAAAAAATCTAAAAATTCGCATGTGTTGAGTAAAAAGGCACTCGAGAGACCCCTTGTTCCAATGTGAGGGAGAGAAAATTAGACACAATCCTATGCCCTCCATCATCTGGCCGTCCATATACACTTTCAAGTCTGATAAACTAATGAGACGGTTGACTGAAGCAAGAATAGACTTATTCCCTAGTGTTGAGGATTAGGTCTAGAGGAGAGTCTCTTGGATTGGAACTTTGGGTGATGTCTCGACTTGACTCTCATGAATGCAGTACACTAAGAATCATATCCTTATATTATATGTACAAACAAAGATTCTGAAAATTAGAGAAGTTGGGTTCCATTTGATTAAAGCTTGGTTGAACCCAGAATTTTAGGACCACTCAAATTAAGGGTCTTCTATGAATTGAGCCTTGAAAATTCACATGCACAGTCAGGGATGTATTCAACTAAGCCATTCATTCATTCATGCTCGGGGACGAGCATGGTCTAAGTATAGGGGTATGATGAATCTCGTATTCATCATGCTAAAATTGGTCATTTAGGCTCTGTTCCCCATCATTCATTTGTAAATAATCATTAATAGGGCATTATTAGCATTCATACATGTGTAAATAATACCTACATTTCATCATGCATAATTGCATTAAAAATTCCTAGTGTAAATTAGCCCAAAAAGCCGCTAGCTTCTCACATTTGTAAATAATCCATCCTAACTCTGATTGACCAAAAACCATCTCCGTTGTGTAGATATTACTAACCTTATTAAACAAAAAATACAAAAAATTACTAACCCCAATTAGTGTCAAATAATCCCAAAGTCTAATTTCACATCTGACGAACTAAAATAAGCATATCTCCCACATACAGTGTCCGATTTTGGTCTACTCACTTTTAAAGTACTCCATTTTCAAATATCTTCAAAACAAGACCAATTTTGTAAAATTCGGAGCTCATATGTGAAAGTTGGGTTTTGGGCCTCATTTGCGCAGTTTGACTTTTTGCAATTTTTGACCTAAGTTTTTATGTACATAATTATCCCTGTTAATTTTATTTCTTCTTCATTTGAGTTTTTTGATGAAAGTTTTATTAAGAGACACAAAAATCCAAATCCAGATTCAAATTGAAATCAAAGAAACTGACCGAGTCCAAGTGTCCGTTGTCGGTCTATACAAAAGTTGTGTGATTCTGACTTTTATTTTATTTTCTTGATTTCTTATTTATTAAAAATCCAAAAAATTAGATTAATGTGTAATTAATTTTCTTGTATTTTATCGTATTTTTTATATAATTTTTGTCCCCTCTAAAAACACCAAAAAATACAAATTCCCAAAAACCCAGTTTTCTATACACATGGAGAGCCACCAAAAATATCACTTCTCACAGATGACCTCTTTTGTTCATGGATCCTTCATAAAAGTTGTAGATATCATCGAGACGAACAACTTTAGTGAAGGAAATTTTTTGATCCGAGGTCTCCTTCTATTTCTTTTCTAATTTCCTTCATTTTTATTTTGAATTTTTTTGGGGCGCCACGTGGCAGCCCCTGGGCGCACCACGTGGCACCCCACTCTGTCCACTTCCGCCCCCAGGTCACGTGCCCAGCACGTGACCCACCTTCTCCTTCCTCCAACCGTTGCCGAACCTCCCCCACCTCCCTGCCGTTTTCCTCCTCCAACCGTCCCTCCTTCCCCCGCGAGTAACCCCCCCACCTCCGCCATGCGCAACCGTCAAACCACCATGGGCCACCTTCGCGTAATGCCCTCCTTCCCCGCCTATAAACAGCCCCCTCTCTGGCTCCAAACCCCATCCGCCATTTTCTCCAAAACTTGAAGCTCTTGCACCGTGGGAGGTGACATCTCCAGACATTGCTAAGGAGCTTAGGTAGAGTCGGCATGATCCAAGGAGACTTGACTCCTTGTTGGCGGAAGATTCATCCTCCGCTCGAAGTTCCTGCACCGTCGGCCATCGAGCAAGCTTCGGCCAAGAACGTAGACCATCTTCCTAGGTGGTTTCCCTCGCCCTCACTCAAATCCCCTGTCCACCTCGAATTCCGATCTCGCTAAGGTCGGACCTCATCCCCTAACTATCACGCACGCGCAAGATTTACCCCCGACCACATTCCGCGCCTTGTCGCCTCCATCTTTCTTTGGCTAATCCTTGCAGGTTCCACGCCATCGCCACCTCCTGGGTTCGATGGTCGCCTCACCGCTCGGCCGAGCCCTGCGGTCAGCTGCACCTCTCGCCTCAACCGGCCCGACGCCCCTCCGTCGTGCATGTCACCACAGAGGCCAGCTCGCCTCAGCCGCCTACCTCGGCTAGTCCGCCTTGCGCGGTGTCCGCCTCCGTCGGTCATGTGTCGACCGGCCTTGGGCCAGCCAACCACGCCCCTTCGCCGGCTCCGCCCACCGCTCAGCCCTCGCGCCTCCGCCAACCTACAGGCACCGTTGGATCAAGGGCCAACCCTTGATCCAATGGCTCACAGCCTGGCCCTCGAGCCTCGCCCCAGAGCCACCGCCACCTAGGTTCCAGATCCCTGAGCCTGAGGTTCTCCATCCAAGCCTTAGGTTCGGCTCTGAGCCTCTGCCTTGGCATCTGAGGGTGTTTATTGTCAATTATTATTTGAGGATCATCATTGCCTTTTGTAGGCTAAGTTTGACATACTTGTGCTTGAGAAATTAACGATAAATCTGTTGCAGGAGTTCGGTTGAGGATTTCAATTTGATTAACTCCTTGTGCTCATTGTTGATTATTCCCAATAATTTAATCTTTACAGAGGTTAAATCGAGGATCACTATTTTTGACTCTCTAATTGGTTGATCGACTATTAACTTGAAGAAGGCAATTTACATTGAATTTTTGACAGGAATATACAATGATAAATCTATTGTCCTGTAACTTGGAGTTGATTGATCTTTCTTGGTATCAATATCATTCGATCTGTGATTACCTGCTTGAGAAATTAATTGATGAATTTCATTGAGTCTTGAATTGTATAATTCATAGATCCTGGGCATAATGGTCTCTGTTTATTTTCTTTGCATCTCCATCATTGCATTGCATATTTTCTTAACGCATGCATAACTTAATCAATAATAAATAATTATTTAATTTGATTTAAGACCACGCAACTAAGAATCACTGTTCCCTGTGTTCGACCTTGGTAGACTTACCAAGTAAAAGTACTCCACAACATTCAAAGCTTGTGGTATTTTGATCGACCGAAATTCACCTCCTATACTACAATTCTTCATTATTAAAGAGGTGAATTTTGCGTTCATCAAGTGATAGTAGATTTAGTTTATTAATGATATCCACTTTGGTCGGATCAACATTTATGCCCTTGTTGGAGATGATGTGGCCAAGGACCATCCCTTGAGTCATCATGAAATGACTCTTCTCCCAAGATAGAACTAGGTTGACTTCGATGCAACGCTGAAGTACTCGATCTAGGCACTCAAGACAAGCACCAAACCCATCACCATAGACCAAAAAGTCATCAATGAACCTTTGGAATTTATCCAGGGTATTACATAAACCAAAGGGAATCAACCTAAAGTCATACATTCCAAACGGACATGTGAACGTCATTTTCTCCTAGTCTTTGGGCAGTATGGACACCTGATTGTATACCGAGTACCCATCTAGGAAAAAGTAGCGACTCTTCCCAGCTAGCCTCTCGATGATTTAATCAATAAATGGTGACGGGAAATGATCCTTCTTGGTGGCCGGATTCAATCGTTTGTATGCCCATGCAGACCCTCCAAGAACTGGGTACTCAGGTAGCTATCTCCTCTCCAGACTCGTCACAACTGTGGTGATACCCATTTTCTCGGGTACCACATGCAATGGACTAACCCATTTGGAGTCCAAGATGGGGTAGATGAAATCGACACTCCACCACTTGGATATTTACTTCATGACCACATCTCAAAGATTCGAGTTCAGCTTTCGCTGCAACTCATGTGATGGCTTGGTGTCCTCCTCAAGATAGATGTGGTGGGAGCAAAGGGCCGGACTTATCCCCTAGAAATCAGCTATATCCTATTGCCTTGTGATTTCTTTCGAGAACCTCCATCAAGCGAGATTCTTGGTCTTCAGTCAAATCCGCTGAGATAATGACTGGGATTATATTTGACTAACCTGCAAGGAACCTATACTTCATGCTCTACAACAAGGTCTTCAACTCAGTACAAGTGGGTACTGGCAAACCTGGCCTCTGAAATGTCTGCATGAAGGCTGCCAAATCTGCATGTGAGAACTCTTACTGAATTTGTGAATCAAACGAAGATGACCCTGATGGTGTATCTGTCAAGTGTACTGGATCACACTCCGCCCTAGCTGCCAGCTCTATGGTAATTAGACACGGTAAATAGTTATCAAAGTCCTGCCAATCAAAATCATTGTCTGTATCTGAGGGATCTGAATCATGAGAAATATGATCTGTTTGCTACCCTGATCACAATCATTAACCTGTAAAGTGTCTTGTGCCATGAATGTGATCTTCGAACTCTTGTCATCTGTCATATGTAGATCTGTAGTGTCTAAAGGTGTGATAAGAGCTCGTGATGTTGGATATGCCCAAACTGCTTCATCATCTGTAATCACAAAATCACACTCCTAGTGGACGTCTAACTCGACATCTATCATCTGCTCTGAGTCGGTAGTATGCTCTGAGCAAGATGAATCTCTGGCTCTAGTCTCTTCAATCATCTCTATTTGTACATTTTCACCCTCAGCACGAAAGTATACCTTCCCACTATCATGATCGAACATTGCCTTGACTGTGGCCAAGAAAGGTCATCCTAAGATGATGGGGGTATCGTCATGGATTCATGGATCTCCATGTACAGTACAATAGGCCCTAAATTGTGTCAACAACTTCCTTTAGTAACCCCTTCATCCTCTTAACAGATCTACTGGCAAACTGACGGACTATCATGATTGTCTAAGAGAGCCAAACTCGAATGGGTTGAGTAAGGCAACCAGAAGGAGGTTAATCGAGGAACTATTTTCTAATAGAGTATGATTGAACTGCTACTCATGAATGTGGAATCTGACAAGAGGAGCTCCTGCATTTGGTTTTTTGGCTGGCAATCAGTTTTTGATAGCAAAACAGGTGGCAAGAGTGAGCACATGGATCTCTGCATTATGGTTCCTCTTCTTCCAACGGATGGTGGTATTCTCTCTTAAGTTCTTTTGGAAAAGAGGGACTTGCTCAAGTGCCTCCTGAGGAGTCAGATGTATCTGGAATTTATCTATCATATACTCACTGAACTCTAGCTGGTGCTTCTTTTTTGGATTTTCTATTTCGGTCCCCTTTCCTAAGCAGATTGCTTGAGGGAAGGGATGGAAGGACCCTCTCCAGAAAGATGACGATCAAGAGTAGGTTCCTATGCATTCGATAGGCTAGAATCCATACAAATATCATCAGGCACAATAGATGGACTCACAGGAGATTCACGAACATTTCCTTTATTCATATTTTGATTTTTGATATTTTTTTCCATTTTTTGTGTTTTTCTACAAGAATCCTCAGGTACAAAGTGAGTCAACACCACAGAAGGAATCTTGGTGGCATCAATACCAAAGATAACGTCTGAACTTGCGGCATCAACACAACACCATGTCCTGTCAACTGGAGATACAATGACCTCAGTACTGTAGTCTATATCAACATCCTTTGTGGCATCAGCACCATCACCACCACCATCATCATCATGATAAGCAACATCATTACAGTTTCCGTCCTCAACTGGTGCCTTGGATTCTGCATCGGGATATCGCTAAGACGAGTCACTGTCGGCTGGCTTCCTACCGTTCCTAAGTGTCACAAAATCAGCATCAAATATATAAGAAGAAGTATCATCCAAAATATCGCTAGGAGTGACGGTCCTTGTAAGCTGTACCTGCTCAGATTTCCTCTTTAGATTATTCGATTTGGGTTCGATCTGAGTGGGTATGGCAGCCTTGCCCTTTATTATCTCCCTCATCTCCTGCTGGAGCTCATTCATTTCTCGCCATAAAGAGGCCTGCTAATCAGAGAGAAAGCGGGGGAGGTCATCAAGGGATGAGTTCTCATAAACTGGTGCATGAGAACCAGACGGGTTGCCTCACTGGAAATGAGACCGACTCTGTTGTTGGTAGTGAGGAGGGGGTTGGGAGTACTGTTGAGGCTGCTGCGGCTTCCTCCACTGTTGTCCCTAATACAGGGGATGAGAACCATGCAACTACTACTTGTGGGAGTATTGGGGCAGTTGTGGCTGGCTGCCCTGCCCTGCTTGAGCTGGAGGCTGGTGCTGGGAAGAGGTGCCTCCAGTCACCATCGGAAGCTGAGATAGTCATGATGAATCTCAGGTTGTGGTTGGTACTGATAGTACCATATCCGATTGACTTCCATCAATGTCTCCTGCTGCTCGTGGAGTGGCAGGGGGAGGTCTGCCAAGGGCTGATCTGACTAATATACCACCATCTGAGTGTTTGAAGATGGTGGTGGTTGCTGGTACTGTTGGAGCACTGCAACGACTCTACCTAAATGTGGTGAACCTGACGGTATGAGGCAGAGGGTTGGGAAGAGCTTCTCCCTAGATCAATCCGTGACCTGAGAGGAGGCTGAGAAGTTGTCTGTGCCTCTTGAAGACATATAATCTGGGTCTTCAGGTCACTCAAGGTTTGGGCCAGCTCATCAATCTTGTTGAGCTTATCTAGGCCTTGACACTGCGTCTTCTCTATGATCTCTATTTGGTCCAACTTTTGGCTGATGATGCCCATGTCAGCAGCCGAAGACTCCGCTAGTGCTGATGCCAAAGATGGTGTGGAAGGACAATCATTGATGCGTGCAATCCTCTAATAAGAGACTGCATGTGGGAGAGGCATCCCCTGAGTATAGATGCATGTTTAGGACATCACTGTGTAATAACTTGCCAACTCCTCATAGATGGCCCATACATGGTTTTCATCCTTGGCGAAGTAGGAACCTCCGCACGAGGTGTTCACAAGCCCCTACAGCTCAGGTGTCAGCCCACAAAAGAAACTCTGGATGAGGTTGGGTTTGCTGATCTCGTGGTGGGGACACATGTCGATGAGCTCTCTGAATCAATTCCAGGCTTCATAGAATTGTTCATTCCGGATCATAGTAAAGTTGTTGATCATGGCTCTAGCTGCATTGGTCTAGTGAAGTGGATATTACTTGTTCAAGTACTCGGTCCAGAGCAGTTCCAAGTAGTGACCACCTTCCCCAGGTGCTTTAGCTAGTAGGCTGCTATGTCAACCAAAGAGAATGGGAAGGCAATCAATTTCATGGTGTCTTCGTCCTCTAATCGATCGTGGACAATGCTGCAGATCATCTCAAACTTCTGTAGATGGAGATGGGGCTCCTTGGTCACTAGCCCATGAAACTTGGGAAGTAATTGAATGGTATGGGGGTGAAGCTCGAAGTCGCCAAGGATCTCAGGCAACTGAATCCATATGTGAGTGAGGGTTGCACTAGGATTGTGCAACTGCCTCATCGAGCCGAATGGTCTAGTTGGCTCCTACAACTTATCCTGGCGTTTGTCTCTGCCCTCATCTCTGGGTATCTCTCCACCAGCAGCTGGTCTCTGTGGTTCCTCTCATCCAGCTCTCATCTACGTGAGCTCTCTCCTCACCTCTGCAATGAATGCTCCTTGGTCCCTAATCTATCTCTGCATGGTCTCCAAGGAACCTAGCAACATGTTGTTGATGCCAGCCTGGTCCAATATGAACGTAGATCCTTGTGGCTTCTCATCAGTCCTTCCTTCACTGCCGGCCATGTCTCCGGTCTCTGCAAAGGCAAAAGACCCTAGAACATGTGCTGTTAAGTGACCATATAGCTCTGTTGGCCTCTGTATTGGTACCTCAGGTATGGAAGAAGGGTGGTCGAGGGAAGCAGGGTGGAGGTGAATTCAGGTTCAGAAAGCAGGTCTGAGTTCTCTGAAGCCACCCTAGATGAATGGGGAGGAGTGTTAGAAAGCTATGTTATTAGAGGCAGCCTAAGTGACCTCCTTCCCATCATCGTGATGTGGGGATTTATGCAAAGTAGATATGGGATGCAAACAAGATGAGAAATAAAAACCCAAATTCACCTACGCAACACAATATGATGACCGTGAAAGCTCAATCGTCAATATTATCAAATTTTATTAGGTGAACATCCATTCTATCAGAGCGGTTAAGTGAGCTATTAGGAACTAGTATGGTATGTGGACCATTTAATGGCTACCAGATCTTATCCAATATGTTAAGGAAGTCCGGACCGATTACCAACTATCCAGTGAAATCCTCATTGGAAATATCTAATCAATAAAACCAGTAGTCTGAAGAGAGTTCAGGTGTTGCTCTATCCTAGTGTGCGGATCGCTCTCTTCTGTAGAAAAATTAAACAATGATGAGGTGACTCTCTCTAAAACAAGGATTTTTAGTGAAGTTTGGTTTTTAGTCAAGTTTTCTTTAACAATCCCAGATTTTTATTGGTTATCACTTTTATGGTATTTTTTCCGAAATGCAACATCTAACGAAATTTCTAATTTCCTTGTTATTTAAGTCCAAGAAAACTGGGGGAGGAAGACAGAAAAGTTGATGCACGATCAAACACTATGATGCATGCAAAGATAGAAATGCATACCTTACTCCAACACTCTACATGCAGGGTGATCTATGCATAATTTTAAAGACAGAATTTAAACTAATTTATATGATGCATGAGGAAACTTTCCCTAAGACGAGCAGCTTCTACTAGCGGGAAGAGTTGGTAGTTAACCAATTAGAGAAAAGACCTGAGTCCAGTCTTGAAAGTCGCTCGGTGCCCACCACAATTGGTCCTGCTAGCACTGTATCCGACTTCTCATGGCACGTGGTCTCTTAACCAATTAAGTTAACTTCTTTTCTTTTTATTTTACTAAGTCCAATTACGTTCTATAGGAACAGATAGTCTATTAGGGTGTTTGGACCTAGGTAATTATCAAATCAAATAGAAAATAAATGCGAAAAAATCACGAAAAACTACGATGAGGTCCCCTAAGTACACCAGCACTAGGTGAAACAAGCTCCGAATAAAAGTAAGTGTCCAAGTGTCCAGAAAGTCTAAGTTATTACAATAATATTTTGCTATATCTACAATAACTGTATCCTCTGCTGCTCTACTCTTCCTTAAATGAGGGCCTCTCAAAAAGCAAACTGGATCGTCCCTTGGGCGGTTCCTCGCACAAAAAGTGAAATAGAAGATGGTTAGAAAACTGTTATAATGGATAGATACAAAAATAATCAAAGTATGACATCAAACTACTCGTGCTCCTTGGCAACGATGCCATTCTAGTGACACAGATTTCGATCAACTAAGGTGGAATAAATAAATAAAGTATCGTTGTCCTCAATCAATCAATCCGATCAACAAGAAAATTAAACCACTCAACGACAAATCAATCGAATGTAAGCGGATACGCTATTTTATTTACCTGGTATAGCGACAAGGGTCAAACACAAAGAGCACAATTCAAGAACTTAGTAGTCGGATTTCCGAAATACAAATATTTTTAGTGGTTTTTAATTTTTTTTTTCAATTTTTTAATTTTCACTAAGATAGAAACAAGCACAAAGAATGAAAGACACATACCACACTCTTTTGTATTTTTCCTAACAAGATAAAAATAATCAGAAAATTGCAATAAAGATATTTTTAGATTTTATAGGTTTTATAGTGTTTTCGGTACTCACCCATGGCCGATCCCAAGCCCGGGTAAATGAGGAGGGTTGCGTTAGGTAGCCGATAACCAACGTAAAATAGTTAGAGACAATTTCCTAAATAGTTCTTTTTTTTCTAAAAAAATACTATTTAAGAAGTTGCCTTATGACAGTCGGATCATATCAACATGGATTTCAGAAGAGAATTCCTTTAGATATCTGGGATCTATTCTGCAACATGATGGGGAAATTGATGGAGATGTTACTAATAGAATAAATGCAGGCTGGCTAAAGTGGAGAGGAGCCTCTGCTGTTCTCCGTGATAAGAAAATTCCTTTAAAGATTAAAGGAAAGTTTTACAAAGTAACCGTGAGACCTGCTATGCTTTATGGATCTGAATGTTGGCCTGTGAACCATAGACATGTGCACAGAATGAATGTAGCAGAAATGAAAATGCTAAGGTGGATGTGTGGACACACATGTAAAGATCGGATTCAAAATGATGCAATCAGAAAGAAAGTTGGCGTAGCTTCGATCGAGGATTAGATGCGAGAAAATCGCTTAAGATGGTTTGGACAAAGAAGGTCAACTGATGCACCAGTTAGGAGATGCGAGTGTTGGGATGTTGAGCCGACTAAGAGAGGGCGAGGATGGCCCATAAAGTGTTGGAAAGAGACAATACGAAGGGATCTTAGTTTTGTGGATATAAGCCCAGGATTGGCCCAAGATAGATCTGAATGGAGGCGAAGAATCCATGTAGCCGACCCTACTTAATTGTGGGAAAAGGCTTTGTTGTTGTATAGTGTTTTTGGTAATTTTTAGAGATTTTTCAAATGTTTTTGTAATTTTCTAAAAATAAAACAGTGGCAAAAATGGTAAACAATGCACATGCGGGAGTAATTTGCAAATTTAAAATACTTAAAGTGCCCAAAACCCCTGGATGGTATTTTTATGATAAAATATAAGAACATATCTACAAGCAGAGACTGGAAACACTATTTTGGATTTTTCAATGATTTTATACAATTTTTATGAGTTTGTGAGTGTTTTATGATTTTTATGGTGTCATAAGGTATTTTCTAGCAAAATTAATACTGGAGATAAAAGAAACTTAAATACAACTACCTTAATTTTTATAGAATTTTGGTTGATTTTTCAAGTTTTTATATTTTTTCTAAGACTAACAAACAATTTTTAATGGTTTTTTATTTTTTTTAATAATATAAAATGCAAAGAAATTAGTTAGCGAAAATCACCACCAAGATAACATGTAAACATGAGTCATACAAAATGTTTGTGTACTTTTTGGAGTCAATTTACTATTTATTGCATTGAATAAAAGACAGAGTTAAAAATAGTTTACATGGACCCAAAAGTAAATATTTTAAGTTCTAGGGCCTAGCCAATAACAAATTAATAAATCTTCGGGCCAAATCTACAATTTATCCAAACAAATCATGCGCTACTAGTGGTACATGCCCACATGGGTATAAGTGCAAATATCAAAACATAAGTTTCATTCCATATCCAACATAATATTTGAACCAGATACTACAAATAACCCAAGTAAGTGTACAAATGCATGTGACTCAGACTCGATTGGACTGAACTACAAATGAAGAAACAATAGGGGTCAAACTGTAAATATTCTTAACTACTTGTTACATTTATTAGGCTATACAGAAATACCATACAAAGTAGTGAAGAAGTGAAATATACACAATGGAGGCGTGCGACGCACGTGAGATGGCTGACGACTCTGATATGCTCTGGAAAAGGATCTGACGACCTGAAGATGTGTCGAGGACATGAAACCAGATCTGGCATGTCAGGTCTAATCTAACGGCATGGAAAGCTGTTCGGTCGGCCGGCTCTGATATGATCTGGCACTGAGCTCGTCATCTGACAGCGGGGGGAGGTTTGCAAGAACAGGTGGCTGGGGAAATTCAATCGGCGACATGTGATGATCTGTTGGTTGGAGCAAATCTCCCCGGGGTTCGACACCTTCGCAATGGTGTGCCGTGTCTATTGGTGTGATCCAATCAGGAGATGGACGGTTGGATAGGCAAGGTGGTGCTCCATCTCCTAGAGCTGCTTCGGTGAGAGAGTTGAGGTGGAATCCGAGTCTTCCCAGTGCACCTAAACCTATAAGAGGATGTTGTGCTTGAACATGAAGCTCCGGCAAGGGTTATTTAACATAAAAACAAGGGAAGGGGGATGGGTGATATTCGACATCCTACGGAAATGGAGGAAGGATGTCCTGCCCTAATCCAGCTTAAAAGAGATGGTCTAAGGATGGTCAGGTTGCATCGGGAGATGGTCTGTGAGCAGAGGCATTGATTTGAATGGTTGGATGTGAAGGGTGGTAGCTCTGATCCAGTGGTCAGAGTAGAGATGGCGGAGGTGGCTGTGAGGGAAAAATCAAAGCAAGATCAGAAATGGAAGTGATCGACGGTACCTTGCTGTGAGGACGTGAATGACGAAGTGAAGTGAAGTGATTGGGTGGGTTATGACCTCGATCATATTACTGTAGGCAGAAGAAGCTTCACATGGTGGACTTCGACCGCGTCATGAGCTGTAAGCCTCCAAGCATCTCCTACAGCTTCAAAGCTACTCTCCTGATGGCTATCACACACCTGAAGGTGGCTCGGAAGGAATAGTGTCATGAGGGACGAGTTGCTATGCGTAGGAGGCAGAGGAGAGTATATCTAGGCATGCCGTAGGGTTTGGAAAGATCGATCGATTAGACGAAACCCTTCGACCCTTCATAGGGATCCACGAGGATCACTGATGCTAGGAGAGGAATCGAGCACTGAAAGCGAGGCAAAAGGGTGTCCGGCTAGATCGGGAAAATTCAAAGAAATGTACTCTAGCGAAGGGAAATCGGGTCGACCTGGCTGGGGGGAGAAGGTTGACCGAGGTCAACGGTCCCATGTGGACCAATCAGAGAGCAGAATTTACAAAAATAAAAGAATATTAAATATAAAATAGTATATGATTTTAAAATAAGAAGTGTATAAAATAAAAATTGTTTATCATTTTATAAAATATTTCCTGTGATTTTTAACTATTTTTATGAAAAAATATAAATAGGGTATATACAGTATAATATGTTATGTACAATATATTATACCCATGTATTATGTACATGTATTTTTATTTTATTATTTTTGTAAAATAATTTTTATTTTATATTTTATTTATTTACAAAATAATTTAAGGAATATAAAATAATTTTTATTTTATTTTATAAATTAATTAAAGTTTCAAGTTAAATGGCTATTGTATTATATACATGTAGCCTTGGTGGATTTTATTTGTATTTTATTTTGTATTTTTGATTTTTATTTTAATTTCTTTTTATAATCTTATTAGGGCTATATACAAGTATTTAAAATAATATGTAATTCATACTATGTAAAATAATCATAAATATTTATTTGTATAGGTATAGGTGCTATGTCCAGTATATAGTGTACCCTATCTCTCTACTTTTTTTCTTGTGATCAGGCCAAAGCTTGACCTTCTCTTGGGGCTGGGTCACTCGTTATTTATTATAATACATCCTTCATTTTTTTCTCTTTATTCTTTTAATTTTGGGAAATAGGTGCTAATTATGAGATATAAAAAATGGCATGCACAAAGTTAATTTATTGTATTTACATAATTTTTATAGATGGTTTTGTTAAAAGATGAAGCAAAAATAAAAGAACAAAGTGTGAGAATCGTAGATTTATCATCAGATAAATCAAGCCCTGGTGCTCCATTCTAATGGAGACACATAAACCTCTTCGTCTTCCTCTTCTTTTTCCATTCTCTTCTCACATCACAACCACACTTCATTTTCCTCTTCATTTTCCATTAACATATATTGAGCAACACCACCATCTTCTCTCTCATCGTCTTCCCTTCTTCCTCTTGCAGTCCTTTATAGTTGCCACTCCATCGACCACCACCCGCTTCCACAGCATCCCCTTCATCCACTCCTTCATAGTAGAAACAACATCGCCATCGAAGGAGTAGAGATTCAAGGAAGATGCGCTACCCTAGGCCTTGTGTATAGAAAGCATCTGATCAAGAATATGGGAGATTTGGATTGTCCATCCTTGCCTAAAATTCGACTATCGATCTAAGTTCCATCGGACGACCCCGATCAAACCCTAGTCGTAGATCTGACCCACTTGCCTCGGATGCTTCCGAAGTAAGGAGTAGCAGACATGTGGATGGTGGCACGCGAACCACCCCCAAGCCAGCCATGCCTCATGTGCACAAGGTGCAGTAGGGTAAAATTGCGCCCAGGCTCCCCCACAACTCCAAAATTTACGAAAATACCCTTGCACCTAAAAAATTGCATAGAAGATCAAGCAACTTTAGAAAATGACAACAAGGCCCCTCTAGAAGGGTAAATTTGCAATACTTTATTTATTTTAATTACATTATGGTCTATAAAACTTTGAATAATCATATCTTGAGCATTATTTATCAGAATTTTGTGTTCTTCATGTCGATCTGATTCTTATTCCATTCTCTTTCATCTAGAAGACTTAATCTTTCATATAGAAGTATTATTTGACATTAAATAAATTGAGAATTATTTCTTATATCGAGCACATTTGTTTCAATTCAATGATTCTTTATTGCTGACTAAATTGAGTAAAATTGGGACAATTTCTTATGGAACTTAACTTGATTTAACTTATTAATCATCTTTGAAATAAGGGGGAGGCATTGATTAATTGTTTGGCTTGACTACTTACTCCTGTTTGGATTGTTGCTTGTATATGTACATGTTCTTGTTCAACTTACATTATCGTTTCATCATCATTGCATCATTTAAAATCAAATAGTTGCATTTATTTCTCTCTCATCATATAGCATAACATTATTTTATTTGCATTAATTTTTTAGAAAATGTGCATCATAATTATTTCATTTATTATACACATCTTTTATTTAAAAACTCACAAAAAGCTAAAAATTACAAAAAACACAAAAAAATAATTCATTTCTTCCTTGAAAACCTAATTAGTTATTTAATAACTAATTCACACTCTCACATTACCTCCCTAAGTTCGACCTTGGGGCTTACCAAAGTAAAATAAATAATTCGACTGCATTGAATGATTAATCTATTGTATCAATTTCTTGGTGTGGTCATTTTTGATGGATCTCGAGATTGTTTGACTACAAATTCGATATAATAATTATCATCAATTAACAAGGGCAAATTTTCTAAGTTAGTTAGGGGTGGGGGAGGGGGTGGGTCGGTGGAGGTGAGGGCCAAGGAGGAGGGTCCTGGAGGAGGTGGGGTTGCTGGAGGAGGTGGGTGCGATAGAGGAGGGGTAGGAGGGGGTTTGTGAAGGATATGGAATGATCCTTAAGCACATCATAGAAGCATAATGATCGCATCATATGCGATCTGAGCAACTAGTTGCACTAGTTACTTGGTGAAGCGAAATTTAAAAAAAATAAATGATGAAACCACATGATCCAAAAACACTTCTCGAACCGTTTCATCTAGACACAAGTAAAATAAAGGATTACCTCTTGAATGTGGTTGCGATCAAGTCTCTAAATCAAGACACCTCATGTCTCAAGTCTGATTTGACGGAGGAGATGCTTGCGAGCGCGTTGATGAGATGTGCACTCCTCGCAATCTGAGTTAATGATCCAAGAATTGAGTCTCTTGGTCTTGCCAGACGAGATCCGATGTATTCTTCACGAGCGAGGTACACCGAAGGAGATAGAGATCCATGAGCGATCGAAGTAGCAGCACAACGGTGTGGAGGCAATGGCGGTTATCTCTAAGGCACAAGGTGGATGGCCACTATGAGAGAAAGATGGGGAGTATAATATGAGAATTGGAGAGAGATAGACCTTCAAAGTGTTATAAAAGAAGAGCTAGGGTTGCTTCTTCTTTTATAATATTTTGTTAGTCCATGTATTTCAATCCATGTGAAACACAAAATCAATGGTTGAGATTGATTTGTATTTCTATTCAATGGCAATGATTTTATTGTAAAAAATAAAAACAATTAATTTATATCAAATTAAATATATTAAATATTAAACATGATTTAATTTTAACTAAATTAATTTAGCATAGAAGGATTAGGAGGGAAGCCACCCACCCTCCTAAAAAGGGGGGGGGGGGACGACCACCCTTGTGACCAAGATAAAGGTGGTCGTCCACCATCCATTAATTGGATGGTGTTGGCTTCTCCAATCCCTTATTAAAATTTGCAACAACTTTTTTGTAAAATAATTCACAAAAATAATTTCAAATTAATTTTATGAATATTGCAATCATACAATTAAATAATTGTGCATCATATTCGTAACCCAAAATAAAATGTAAGTTATATCTCTAATTAATTTCATATGTGAATACGATTCACATCAATAATTAATTTGAATATACCATTTATAATAAGCTCTCTTTAATATATTGTAACTCACATTTATAATATGTATATAAATAACATAAATAGTGCTATCCACATTATTCATATCATTGATAATTAAATCACATTTAATTAACTTGGATCATCATTCTCATGCTTATAAATAATATGAATCGTATTCACATTATTCATAATAATTAAATCACATTTAATTATCAATATCTCAATCCTCATATACATAATTCATTAATGGAATTATTCTTGGACTCTTTCAAGAACAATGCACTTTCTTCGTGGATACTTGGAGATAAGGACATGACAATTGTACGTTTCACATATAGTGACTTGGATATTGATATTACATCTCAATCCAGATCTCAAGGACCTCTCATAGATGCTTGATTAAATCAAGACTATAGATCTAATCTTTTTATTGCATCTGAATCACATTCAGATCATTGTACAACACTTGGATTAAGATCAAATCACTTCTCTAATAAGGGGAGTCAATAAAATCCAGACATGTTTCAACACTCCCTCGAAATGGAAGTTTCGTGGTTATACAATATTTTATGATAACATCACCCTCAAGTATTCCTAATATCTATACATCCTGCATACTAGAAGACCTAGAATAAACCCAAAGATATAGATCAATTTACATTGTCATTTTAGGGTTTCCAAAAGCATATGGTCATTGGGAGTTTGTATCGATCATATGCTTTCCCTTTGGTCATTGGGAGGTATTCTCATTTGGTCATTGGGAGTTGGTATCGATCATATGCTTTTCAAAAGAGTTTATCATACCTACAAATTCTTTCCACTCTTCCAAAGCAACACGATCATGCATGGAATTTGATCGATCCCAATACCTCATGAGTGAGCTCAAGTATCCCGATTCACAAGTGAATCTGTTTGATCCCTTTCGAGAGATCGTATTTCTCATATGACCTTGTATGCATAATTGCTCGTAGGTGTGTAGACCTTGATTAGGCCATCAATCTATCGATATGCCAAATGTACATACTTAGACATATAGTATTACATATGTCTCGAGTCATAGGATGCATGCCTATATCGCGACAGCATACAACATATGACTTGGTTATCTCAATATCCTTAAGTCAACTCTTTGACCTAATTTATCTGACATCTCGGAATCTCTATTCCTACATAGAGAACTTGCATCAAGAGGTGGGTCGGATATCAATCAAATGGGAAAGGATTGCCATCTCCTACTCATGATGGAGATAATATCTTACAATCATTTGATGGTGCTTGATGAGTCCTCAATCTAACTCTTTAGATATTCATCTAAGCACCGATTTCTATGATTCAACGATTGAATCAACAGTTGCATGATTATCAAGATAGCCATGGTACATAACCCTAATTGTACTAAGGGACCTTATAGTGCATTCATTCATTTAATATCAGATGGGGAGTGAAAATAAACAAATAAACTTTATTGATATATCAAACATTACAATAACATTTATTGTAGGAATGGTTCTCCTGGGGCACACATTGCTAACAATCTCCCACTAGCCCTCAGAACTTTCAGTTACAATCATTAAGCCCATACTCAATACATGTTGGTCAAAAACCTTTTGTGTCAAAAGTTTGGTAAGAGGATCAGCATCATTATCGGCATAGGACACCATGGTGAAGACGATGTCACCACGCTTTTGAATCTCTCGAATGATGTGGTATTTCCTTTCCACGTGCTTTCTCTTTTGATGCCATCTGGGTTCCTTTGCCTGAGTTATGGCTCCCATGTTATTGTAGAGTATCAGAATGGGAGTATCAAAGGAAACTACGCCATGATCCAAGATGAACTTGTGCAACTACATCGCCTCCTTTGCAGCATCTGATGTGGTAATGTATTCAACTTCTGTTGTTGAGTCGATCGTTGTGTCCTTCTTGCTTCTCCATCTCACATCACCACCGTTCAACAAGAACACAAACCCTGATGTCGACTTTTGATCGTATATATCAAACTGGAAGTCAGAATCTATATATCCCAAGATTTGGAGATCACCATATCCATAGACCAAGATGTAATCATACGTCCGTCTTAGATACCTGAAGATATTCTTCACTGCATTCTAGTTGTGTTCTCCATAGTAGGATTGGTAATGTCTTAATACTCCCACTACATGGCATATATCTGGTCTTGTGCACATAATGGCGTACATTAAGCTTCCCATAGCTGATGCGTAGGGACATCCAGTTATGGCTTTCTTTTCCTCAGCACCTTGAGGAGCCATATCTTTAGACAGGTGGATACCATGCCTTAAGGGAAGGAAGCATTTCTTGGCGTTATCCATATGGAAGCGTTCCAAGATCTTCTTAATGTACCCAAGATGTGACAATCCCAAGATCCTTTTTTCTCAATTTCTGAACAACTTCAGGCCCAAGATGTAAGAGGCTTCTCCAAGATATTTCATCTCAAAGGTATGGGGATAGACAAATCTTAATATTGGTCACTATCCCTATATCATTCTCAATGATAGGGATATAATCTACATAAAAGCATGATGAACACAATGATGCTCCCACTGAGCCTCTTGTACATACACAGTTCATCCGGATTCTGCATAAAATCATAACTCTTTTTGGTTTCGTCAAATCTGATATTCCAGCTACGCGAAGCTTGTTTGAGCCTATAGATGGATTTCTTCAGTTTACATACTTTGCCTTCCTCGGTTATGAAGCCCTAGGGATGCTCTGTATAGATATCCTCTTCGATGTATCCATTGAGTAAAGCCGTCTTGATATCCATATGCCAGATGCCATAGTCAAGATATGCAGCTATAACTAGCAGTTTCCTGATGAATTTAAGCATAGCCACATGAGATAATGTCTCATAATAGTCGATGCCCTCTCTTTATGTGTAGTCCTTGGCTACGAGCCGTGCTTTAAAAGTCTCTACTTTCCCATCATGTCCCCTCTCTCTCTTGAAGATTCATTTACACCTAATGGGTTTTTCCCCTCTAGGTGGATCCTCTAGGGTTCATACACCATTTTTATGCATGGAGTCTATTTCAGACTTCATTGCTAGCATCCTCTATCAATGTCATGATCAACATGTGCTTCATCAAATGAAGCTGGATCATTGTTAGTTTCTCCTGACACATGGAATCCATATCTTTCAGGCAGTGCAACCACACTCGAACTCCTTCGAAGAGGTATGGGTGTTACATATTCATTTACTTCCTCTATTTTTAGTTCAAGAAACTCAATATCCTCAAGGGATTCAATGAGTTCTTTACTTCATTTTTGTTTTGACTCATAAATTTTACATCTTTAGAGACAAAGACCTTCTGAGTCTCAGGGTCATAAAGCTGCTATCCAATACTATCCTGAACATACCCAATGAAGTAGCACTCATGAGTATGAGATTCTATATTACTTGCATCAACGTTCTTCGCATGGACCAAGCAACCCCAAATCCTTAAGTGTTTAATATTAGATTTAGTTCCATACCAAATCTCATGAGGAGCCTTAGGTAGGGATTTGCTAGGAATCTTGTTCAGGACATATATTGCAATCTCTCCTGCATATTCCCAAAAACTAAGTAGTAAATGTGTGTTACTTATCATTGAATGGATGATGAATCTGTGGTTCATCACTCTAAAAGTTGAAAATAGAGCTTTGTTCCCGAGTAATTAGAGGCATATTTCTACTTATATTTCATAATTAGCATTCATGCATGCATTGAGAACATTTGCATTTTAGCATTCATATTTGCATAAAATAAGAAGCCAAATTCCCTTGTAAATATTCACTTGTATATTAGCTAAAAATACCCTATTTCTATATATTTTATACTAACTCCAAATCCAATAAAATCAACTCCATAGTGTATATATTACTAACACTAATCAAAGAAAAATATAAAAAAATACTAACTTGTGAAATTGACCAAGAAAACCCAAATCCAAGTTTGAAATCAGGTGCCTTAAAATGCACATATCTCTCTCATACAATATCCGATATAGATCTACTCACTTTTAAAGTAATATACATTCAAAGACCTTCGAAACAAAACTAATTTCATTAAAATCGGAGCTCGTATGCAAAACTTGAGTTTTGGGCCCCTTTTGTACATTGTACAGAATGACCGTTTTACCCATGTATTTTCTCATTTTATTTTCTTCATTATTAAAAAATGCAGTATTTTATATCTATAAGGTACTACCCGAAAATACATTTTTGTACAGATGATCTCGTTTGATTTTCGGCCCTTCACGAAAGTTGTAGATCTCATCGAGACGAGCAACGTTTGTGTTGACCACTTTCTCTAACCTCTTCTATTATTTCTTTTTGATTTTTCTTTGCATTTAATTGCGGATTTTTCTCAGAGCGACACGTGGTAACTCGTGAAGCCGCCATGTGTTGCCTCCTCATTCACCCACTTAAACCATTTCTCTCCTTTATTCTGGACAATTGGATGAGGGGGTTCTCCATCAAAGGCTGATACCCATTCCTCTCCCACTCTCCCTTGACTTAAGGGAGAAGCCACCCTTCGACACCTCCAACTTTACCCCATCTCCTCCACCTTCTCCATCTCTTCTCCAACCTCCTCCTCCCCTTTATAATCCCCTCCACTCCTTCATTCATCCACATCCGCCATTTTCTAAGGAAAAGGACCCGAGCTCCTTCTCCAACTCCGGTGACAGCGGTTTGGATATCAAGTCGAGTGACGATCGGTCCTTACATGCGAGATCCAAGGACCAATCTCGGTCCTTGTTGCAGCCGCCGATAGCAGCTGCTAGATCTCCACCGACCGCCGAGGTGTGAGCAACGACCAGGAAGCTCCAAGCTTCCACTTCCCAGGCACCGGTCCACCACCTACATGTAATCTTCTTCTTTCTCTCTTCTTCTCCTTCTATCTATCTCTCTCTCCTTGATTCACCCACATCCACGCATCAAATCGCCAAACAAATTGTGTTTTCACGGATAAATCACATGTTGCGAACACAACGGTGATTTTTAATTAATTTTTCGACGAGATTTCATCAATCGATTGCTCGATCATTTACGCACGCTAAACAAATCCGAAGACCTCCCCTGTGCAACAGGGGAAGTTCCCCTGTTTTGGATTCTCTTCTTCTTCTCTCCTTCCACCATAGCCGAGCCCCGCTCGAGCTCTTCTCTTCATTGCAGGTACTCCCCAACCGCCATGCCTTCAGCGCCTAGCCGTTGTGCGCCCCAACTGCCGCCGACATCCGGTCGCGCGCCGCCACCAACACGTGGGCACCCAGCCCTATAGGCCATGCACTACCCGCTCTGCCCCTCCTCCTTGCTCCAGTCCTCTGCGGAGCCCCTCCAGCAGCCGCTCCACGTGGCCAAGCCAACCCCACCTCGTCGACATCACGCAGCCCCCTCCGTCCGCCCCAAGCCGCAGGAGCGCGCGGCCGCTGGCTCATCTCCAATTGCCCCGCGTGCAAGCCTCACGCCAACCGCCGACCTCGCGCCACCCTCCTCAAGCACGTGCGTCAGTCCCCCTTGGCCGCCACCTCCTCGCTGCGTCGCCCCTCCCCAGCTTGAAGCTCCATCGGCCATGGAAGCCCTCCCACTTAAAGCCAAGCAAAGTAGAGGAGGCAATAGCGGATAATAAGACAAGATTGGGTATTTGCAAAGGGGACACTTGCACCCCTTTGCATGTTTTTAAAAAAATTTCAAGTTTCCGATAAATTGCATGTAAGTCCTTGTTCTTCATTTGAGCTCATATTTCTTTTTCTGTATTGCATTCATACCCCTGCATTTGCACGTTTATTTTGTTATCATTCTGTATTGCAAAGAGTAACCCCGACCTTGTTTTCAGGCTGAGTGAGGGTACTTGAGTATGTGTGAACACCTTAAGACAGAGCCCAAATCTCTGCCTTCCATATCACATTCCAACTGATCCTAGCAAATATCACGAGTTGAATATTTCAGGTTCATCGACTAGTACCAAGTAGCCTCCGCCTGTTTACGGGTAGTCAGTGGTGAACCAACGGTACTTCGCGACAAGTTGCTTGTAACCCTTCGGGGCGAAGTTCTAGCCTTGTCAGCCTCCGCCTGCTTGCAGGTAGATAGGGACATGGTCTTTGAACCCATCAACTTGGGATAGGAGCGAACAAAGGAAGGGCGTTGGTATTTAAGGCGATAGGTTAAACAGGGGAGACACATCCAGATTTTTAGCCAACTCCCCTATAGGCCGTGTAACCTTTGCTACTTGTCTGAAAATTCACACTTAAAATCAATCAGACTAATCCGACTCGGTTTCGGGTCCTTCACCGTATTGAGTGTGAACTCAGGGTTTGCTCTTGCGTTTGTCTCTGTGTCTATTCGTGTGTGTTATCTTGTGTAATTGCATATTTTCTACCTCAACCTACTTACATTCATCATTTCCTCTTCAAGATATCGGGATATTGGTCCCCATATCCTGTGACCTCTAGTCATTTCTCCCCGACCATATACCGTTCATCTTCACCTTCCTCTTCTTCCATATATCCTCCGCCATCCGCGGGAGAACCTTACCCGTGGTCGATTCCACCTCAACCCGATTATGAAGTCAGAACTTCGACTGACTTCTCCACTTCTTCGCATTTCTCACCTACTCCATATTCCAACACTCCCGAATCCACTTCCACCTTGGGCTGACTGTCCTTACTCTCGTGAGCTTGCAGGAATCGAAGAATCGAATGAAGAGCAAGCCACTGCTGAGACATATGATTGGCAAAATTATATGCCCCAACATACTTCATTCTCACCTCAAGTAGGGACCATACAAAAATTTACATATACTCATCCCGACTTGATCTTAGGGCATAACTTAGTCCATCAAACAACCCGAATGGAGAGGCCAGTACATCATGAGTTCCCAGACTTGATTGACTTTAGTGATGAAGCTTCCATTAACTAGCCTTCATTCGGAGAGCCTATATATTTACAAGATTGGACTCATGAGCTAGACTTATGAGTCCCCGTTTCATCATATGAGGCTCCGATCGAGATTTTCTAGCTAGATGGTCCATACTCGACCCAACATTACATGCCAGAGTCTAGGTATGTTGACTATGAGACCCAAATATCTCAGCAATATCCTCCACTTGAGCAGAACTCTCTCATGATTTGTCATGGGAATTTTGTGGAGGATGACATCTCTAGACTTATTAAGAAAAATGAATCATTTGGTAACGAGTTGAGATATGTCATGGAAATATTGCACTCAATTTCTGCCATGCTAGGTATGAAAGTGGAGAAGGAAGTAAGCAGCTTTGATGTTGAAAACCGGGCAAACACTAGGAAAACCACAACGTCTGTACAGTTGGAGTCCATTCTATCTCCTCTTCTACTAACCACTTGCCCTCCAATCCAGAGTCGGATCATTCATCCATCAAAAACACCAAAAAATTGAAAAATCAGAAAAACACATAAAAATTGAAAATGAAAATGATTTAAAAAATTGTATCCTACCCTAAGGGAAGCACTCGATGAAGAGTTGATTTTCAAACTTCCCTTAATAAAGGCCATACATCACTTCCCGACCTCAAGAGATTTGTAAAGAGTAAATTGATGTTCAAGAGGTCGGGTACTAAGAGAACAAGGACTGAGAAACACATAGTGTCTATGGCCACCTCCTTGGTGATGGGGAGAAAGACCAAGAGCCGCAGAGTGAAGCGGTTGCCCCGAGTTGAGTGTGAAATCAAAGACACCATCTTCACCCATGTGAGAATCGATGATGACTAACCGATAAATATCCTCCCAACCTATGTGTTTAACAAGCTCAAACTCAGGCCAATCAGAAAGTCAAGAGAGATCGTTCAGCTGGCTGATCGATCCATCAAACGGGCGAGAGGAAATATTTCAGTCATCGTTACATTCCAAGGTGCTCTACTCCAAGTGGACTTCACGATCATTGACATCGAGCACTGAGGAGAGTTTACCCAGTCCCCGATTATTCTCAGGAAGCCGTTCTTAGCCGCAGCTAAAGCGACTAAAGATTACGAGACTCGGGAGATCGATTTTTCAGCATTGGGATCACTCCGACCTCACCCATTCTTTGATACCCTTTACTCTAAGGTGACCCGCACATCCGCTGACAGTCGTGACCATCGAGAGGTAGATAAGTCCCACCTCTCTGCTACACCTGAGAGACCGACTATCCGGACGACCGTTGGTTCTGAGACTCCCCACACCTTCACTTCATCAACTGCTTGCACCACCACCGTGACAACTTCTAAGGAGGACTCACGATCAGAAGCTATCATTAAGTCGGACATGACCTTTGTTGATTGCCTTGACCATTTTGATGATCCGACACAACATCCCAATAATGCCAAGCCAACTGAGACCACTAGAACCTTCCCGAGACATGTGCTGACCCTTCAAGAATATTACTATCTATATGGTGACTCGTCTGATGAGGAACCCATAGTCAGCACCACATCACGTCTCGGACCTTCAAAGGAAACAACCAAGACTAAATTGACTCCACATAAAAACACGGTTGCTCCCTCTTCCAGTCGGATATCTAGTGAGAGGAATGTGAGAATTGATTCCTCGAGATGTTCCCCCCTGACCTCTCAAGGCACGTCGCTCTCCACTCCCTCTCAATGATTCAGGTTCTAGAAAACCGACCAAGAAAATTTCCTTCAATATTCTGGAGAAGGAAGTTTCAGAGGAATCCTCATCGGGTCCGGATAAGGTGACTTATATGAGTGAGCTCAGTTCGGTTGTTCTCAAGCCTTATCTGAGCAAGCAGCCATGTGTCGACCCTTGTTGGACGATCTCTACACCTCACTACTATTCATCTGAGGACGATTCCGACAGCGATGCATATGTATATTATCCACCTCCTCGCGTCTGCAAGAAGGTTCGTCATAAACCTTCTTAATCCTTGTATATTCTCACTCTTTCTTGTACATTCTCTCCCCCCCTTCCCAGTGATTTGAATCACCCGCCCCGGCTCCATATCGTTTCATTTTGTTACTATACTTAGGATAACCAGATCCTAAGTATAGGGGGGAGAGTGACCCGCGTCCATTCACTGTACATCCTCCAGATCACATCGGTTCTCATACTCACTCCTGACCTATACTTAGGCTGACCAGAGCCTAAGTATAGGGGGGACCGATTCCCGCCTTGTATATACTCATCCATTTCCCATCTTGCCCTCGTCCGCCCCATTTTTTGATCTTCTTCTACACTTAGGCTGCCAGAGCGTCAGAATAGGGGGGCGGAGCGACTTCTATACATTTTCTCTCTTTTGGCTCTCTTACGCTTGGCACGAGCTATGTCTTTTTCGTCGCTTTTCGTGCTCTGAGGACATAGCACACGCTAAGTATAGGGGGCGTGTATATATATTACATATATACTTTACCCATAACCCGTACTTTCACGTATTTTTGTGTATTTTTTTGTATATATAATGCAATAATTATGGGGTAGGTAAAAATTGAAAAAAATAATATATGTATACTTGTATAATATGTATAATATGTAAAATTCTTGTAAATAATATTCTTGTAAGATTCAATGTATACCAATAAAAAAGTTCATGTATACTATGTACAAGTTATGTAAACTAAAAATTGTTGTAAAAATTGTTGTATAATAGAAAATAAAATGAAAATGACGAAAATAAAGGCTTCTTATTTACTTTTGCATCCTTGCATTTAAAAAAAATCTTGCATTTCATTCATAGCATGTCATCTACCTCTCATCTGCATATTTTGCATTTGCAAGGTGAAAAGCTAGTGGGTTCTGAACCAAGTTATGAGTAGATATTGAGGATGGACTTGATTTGACCTTAATCCACCTAATCTCAGAGGAACCTTATAGGAACTAGAGTTAAGATTTTTTCTGGTCAAGTGACTTAATTCTTTGAGTCCGCAAGTCTATGTTCACATGTCATCTTGATTAGTCCAAGTAGAATATCTCGTGCACATGCATGATTCTTTTAGACAGTGACCTAACTTGGACAAGCACAATGCACGTAGCTCTTCATTGATGGGGTGGTGAGGAAGTAGAATCCTTTAGCTTGGAGTAGCACATGGGTGGAAACATCTGTCCTCCTCTAGGGAGGGTAGTGCATCTCAACCTAGTCTTGTGGTGTTGAAGTCTAAGGACGGGACGTTGTGGGTTGCAATTGTGCTTCAAAAGAGGGATAGTCTACGGCTCAAGAGGAAAAACTCCTGATGTACATGCTGCACCTTGTATATAGTTCCAAAAAAAAAGAAAAAATGCAAGAACTCCAAAAATTAGACAGGCCAAAAAAAATTATATTGCCTGTCGGAGTATGTATATTAGCAAGAAGTCTGCAGCTGGATGACTTGGCTACACTGGTCAGGCATCCCAGGATAGGTAGCTACACTGGCTATCGTCCATTCTTTTCTCCACCTCCTCCTCTTGAGCTGGTCGCACCTGAACTTAGAAGGGAATACCCTGCTCCTCGAGGAAAGAGTTACTGGATCGGGTTATTGAGTTACCTTGTTAGAGGAGGCTGGTTCTGAGCCATTTCTGATGTGGAGAGTTACATTTCACTTACATAGTACAAGTAAGAATCATAGTCATCAGAAATTTGCGTTTGAGGATTTGTTCTGACCTGACTGTTGAGGCGTCTTGAATAGAAGACTTGTGGAACTTGAAGTCTGTTAGGTCTTAAATCCAGATCCCAATAAGGTTCCGCCACACAATTAATCCAAAGGTCGAGTTAAGGTCCATTTTCAACTTTTGTTCATGACCTTGGTATGGAACCCAAAATCATTTCACTCTTGCATTTCATTTTAGTTGTTCGGGGACAAGCAAGGTTTAAGTATAGGGGGTTGAAGAATCTGTGATTCATCACTCTAAAAGTTGAAAATAGAGGTTTGTTCCCGAGTAATTAGAGGCATATTTCTACTTATATTGCATAATTAGCATTCATGCATGCATTGATAACATTTGCATTTTAGCATTCATATTTGCATAAAATAAGAAGCCAAATTCCCTTGTAAATATTCACCTGTATATTAGCTAAAAATACCCTATTTGTATATATTTTATACCAACTCCAATCCAATAAAATTAACTCCATAGTGTATATATTACTAACACTAATCAAAGAAAAATATCAAAAAATACTAACTTGTGAAATTGACCAATAAAACCCCAATCCAAGTTTGAAACTAGGAGCCTTAAAATGCACATACCTCTCACATATAATATTTGATTTAGGTCTACTCACTTTTAAAGTAATATACATTCAAAGACCTTCAAAACAAGACTAATTTCATTAAAATCGGAGCTCGTATGCAAAACTTGAGTTTTGGGCCCCTTTTATACATTGTACATAATGACCGTTTTACCCATGTATTTTCTCATTTTATTTTCTTCATTATTAAAAATCTAAAAAAATAGATTAAATTGTAAATATTCTCCTCATATTTTCTCAATTTTTATTTTGATTTTTCTCTTATTGAAAAATGATAAAAGAATTACAAAAGATAAAATGCGATATTTTATATCTATAAGGTACTACCCAAAAATAAATTTTTATATAGATGATCTTGTTTGATTTTCAACCCTTCACAAAAGTTGTAGATCTCGTCGAGACGAGAAATATACTTGTTGAGCACTTTTTGATCTAACCTCTTCTATTATTTCTTTTTGATTTTTCTTTGCATTTTGTTGCGGATTTTTCTCGGAGCGACACATGGCAACTCTTGAAGCCGCCATGTGTCGCCTCCTCATTCACCCACTTAAACCATTTCTCTCCTTTATTCTGGACCATTGGATGAGGGTGTTCTCCATCAACAGCTGATACCCATTCCTCTCCCACTCTCCCTTGACTTAAGGGAGAAGCCACCCTTCGACACCTCCAACTTCACCCCATCTCCTCCACCTTCTCCAACCTCCTCCTCCTCTTTATAATTCTCTCCACTCCTTCATTCATCCCCATCCGCCATTTTCTAAGGAAAAGGACCCGAGCTCCTTCTCCAACTCCGGTGACATCAGTTTGGATATCAAGTCGAGCGACGATCGGTCCTTACAGGCGAGATCCAAGGACCAATCTCAGTCCTTGTTGCAGCCCCCGATAGCAGCTGCTAGAGCTCCACCGACCGCCGAGGTGTGAGCAACGACCAGGAAGCTCCAAGCTTCCACTTCCCAAGCACCCGTCCACCACCTACATGTAATATTCTTTACATGTAATATTCTTTTTTCTATCTTCTTCTCCTTCTATCTATCTATCTCTCTCTCCTTGATTCACCCACATCCACGCATCAAATCGCCAAACAAATTGTGTTTTCACAGAGAAATCACACGTTGCGAACGCAATGATGATTTTTAATTAATTTTTCGACGAGATTTCATCAATCGATTTCTCGGTCATTTACGCATGCTAAACAAATCTGAAGACCTCCCCTGTGCAACAGGGGAAGTTCCCCTGTTTTGGATTCTCTTCTTCTTCTCTCCTTCCACCATAGCCGAGCCCCGCTCGAGCTCTTCTCTTCATTGCAGGTACTCCCCAACCGTCGTGCCTTCAACGCCTCGCCATTGTGCGCCCCAACCGCCGCCGACATCCGGTTGCGCGCCGCCACCAACACGTGGGCAACCAGCCCTCCAGGCCGTGCACTGCCTGCTCTGCCCCTCCGCCTTGCTCCAGTCCTCCGCGGAGCCCCTCCTGCAGCTGCTCCACGCGGCCTAGCCAGCCCCTCCGCGCTGACACTGCGCAGTCCCCTCCGTCCGCCCCAAGCCGCAGGAGCGCGCGGCGCACGACCGCCAGCTCATCTGCAACCGCCCCGTGCGCAAGCCTCACGCCAGCCGCCGACCTCGCGCCGCCCTCCTCAAGCACGCGCGTCAGTCCCCCTTGGACACCACCTCCTCGATGCGCCGCCCCTCCCCAGCTTGAAGCTCCATCGGCCATGGAAGACCTCCACTGTTAAGCCAAGAAAAGCAGAGGAGGCAATAGCCGATAATAAGTCAAGATTGGGTATTTGCAAAGGGGACCCTTGCACCCCTTTGCAAGTTTTTAAAAAAATTTCAAGTTTCCGATAATTACATGTAAGTCTTTGTTCTTCATTTGAGTTCATATTTCTTTTTCTGTATTGCATTCATACCCCTGCATTTGCATGTTTATTTTGTCATCATTCTGTCATCCATTTTTAATTCCGAAAATTGCATTGTGTAGCATAACTCTTGTTCTACCATTTTAGCATTTATTTGTATTTTTCTGATTTGGAGAATATTTATGGAATTTAATTTGGGAAGAAATTGCAATATTTTTTCCATTTTGATTGATTAATTGATTGCACATTATCTGCTTATCGAAACATCTTTGAAAAATCATCATTGGTAGATATAAGTCTATGCTACAACATATCCGAAAATCACACCATTTGCATTTATAGTTCGTCTTAGAAAAATCATTTAGTGAAAACCTTAATCGATTTTTAATTAATCAACCGTGAAGTGTTTTAACGAAATTTAAGTTAATTTGGATAGCTCTTAATTAGAACTATTTGGATTTATTTTGTTTCTGAGTAATATCTTCGTTTGTTAATTATTAAAAATTAGTTTAGTCATTTTCACTAAAGTATGCATTTTTTATTATCCGTGCATCAGAAAATTCTAAAAAAATAGGGTAGCTTAATTTCATCCCATTTCATAATCTGGCCAAGTTTCATAATTTTTGGAATTAATTTGACCATCATTTTGATTTAACTTGTAATTTGGCCTGATTTTGCATGTGTCTTGCATAAAATATACAAAAAAGACCAAAAATATATCCTCTGAAAATCATACCTTGGAAATTTGCTTCGAATCTACCTAAGGAGACAATTGCCTCCCTGAGTTCGGACCTTGGACTTCCAACCAAGTAAAAAAATTGCCGCTCGAAATTAATTTGACTATAATTTGAAAGTGGTTTTTGATCTACTCTCATTATCTGACTGCAACGAATAATATCAATTAATTTGAACATTAATTTGCTCGAATTAACAAGATTACTGGTACGCAGTTGTCTAAATGGTGCCCGTTGCCGGGGAGGCAAACGGCTTAGGATCATTTTAGAAAGTTAGATTTACGTTTTCCATTCACTCGGGTAGTCTGACCCCCGAGCCATCTTGTAATTATCCATTTTTTCCTTAATTATTTTTCTGACCATTTCTGTATATATCTCTCTCTGACATAATTTGTATCTTTTTGTGCAAGGTCCCGGTGGACTTGGAATGACTTTCTTGAAGTCGACGCATCTCGAAGTAAATCGGAGGCCGACGATTTCGTGGATCAAGTCGGCTGTTGAGATGCCAAAAGATTTTTGTAAAAAATGTCTGCATTTACAACGGTTCCCGTTTGGGTTCTCGCGTGTGTAAACATAATGGAATTGTGTCCCCGTCTGCTTTGTGGTTTCAATTTTTAGAATAGGCTTACACTAGTGGCTCCTCGAGCCACTCTAGGGTTTGCTTGTGCTCGTAATCTTTCAAGACCACACTTCACATAAAAGACACACTTAGACCGCAGGACTTAGCCAAATATAATCGGTTCTTCACTCGCTAATAGAACTGCCTGTCTAGGAGCGGTTTTTATCGCTTGCATTACATTTAGTTTAAAAATTTAAATTGAGTATTGCATCCCACATTGTAAAGAGCGAGAGGCACTACAAGTCTTCTTACTCAAGCATTCATCATCGTTTTCTCGATTGCATCGGCTTTTCCGATTCTCTCTCTCTCTTGGTTTTCTAACCTAGGATAAAGGAATTGGGACTGGACGGTAGATGTGATTGCTTGTGTGGATTAATATCAGTGATAACTAATAATCTAAAATCAGGACTTCTAATTGCATTGGACAAAAAATTTGACTAAAATTAACCCCTTGTTGGAGGAGACCCCGATCTTGTTTTCAGACTGAGTGAGGGTACTTGAGTGTGTGTGAACACCTTAAGACAAAGCCCAAATTCCCGCCTTCCATATAACGTTCCAACTGATCCTAGCAAATATCACGAGTTGAATATTTTCAGGTTCATCGACTAGTACCAAGTAGCCTCCGCCTGTTTACGGGTAGTCAGGGGTGAACCAACGGTACTTCGCGACAAGCTGCTAGTACCCTTCGGGGCAAAGTTCCAGCCTTGTCATCCTCCGCCTGCTTGTAGGTAGATAGGGGCATGGTCATTGAACCCATCAACTTGGGATAGGAGCGAAGAAAGGAAGGGCGTTGGTATTTAAGGCGACGGGTTAAACAAGGGGAGACACATCCGCCTTTTTAGCTGACTCCCCTATAGGCCACGTAACCTTTGCTACTTGTCTGAAAATTTACACTTAAAATCAACCAGACTAATCGGACTCAGGTTTCGGGTCCTTTACTGTGTTGAGTGTGTACTCAGGGTTTGCTCTTGCGTTTGTCTCTGTGTCTATTCGTGTGTGTTATCTTGTGTAATTGCATATTTTCTACCTCAACCTACTTACATTCATCATTTCCTCTTCAAGATATCGGGATATTGGTCCCCATATCCTGTGACCTCTAGTCATTCTCCCCGACCATATACCGTTCATCTTCACCTTCCTCTTCTTCCATATATCCTCCGCCATCCACGGGAGAACCTTACTCGTGGTCGGTTCCACCTCAACCCGATTATGAAGTAAGAACTTCGATTGACTTCTTCACTTCTTCGCATTTCTCACCTACTCCATATTCCAACACTCCGGATCCACTTCCACCTTGGGCTGACTGCCCTTACTCTCGAGAGCTTGCAGGAATCGAGGAATCGAATGAAGAGCAAGCCACTGCTGAGGCAGATGATTGGAAAAATTATATGCCCCAACATACTTCATTCTCACCTCAAGTAGGGACCAGACAACAATTTACATATACACATCCCGACTTGATCTTAGGGCATAACTTAGTCGATCAAACAACCGAATGGAGAGGCTAGTACATCATGAGTTCCCAGACTTGATTGACTTTAGTGATCAAGCTTCCATTAACCAGCCTTCATTCGGAGAGCCTATACATTTACAAGGTTGGACTCATGAGCTAGACTTATCAGTCCCCATTTCATCATATGAGGCTTCGACCGAGATTTGCCATCTAGGTGGTCCATACTCGACCTAGCATTACATGCTAGAGTCTAGGTATGTTGAGTATGAGACCCAAATATCTCAGCAATATCCTCCACTTGAGCAGAACTCTCCCATGATTTGTCATGGGAATTTTGTGGAGGATGACATCTCTAGACTTATTAAGAAAAATGAATCATTTGGTAACCAGTTGAGAGATGTCATGGAAATATTGCACTCAATTTCTACCAGCCTAGGTATGAAAGTGGAGAAGGAAGTAAGCAGCTTTTATGTTGAAAACCGGGCAAACACTAGGAAAACCACACCGTCTATACAGCTGGAGTCCATTCTATCTCCCTCTTCTACTAATCACTTGCCCTCCAATCCAGAGTCCGATCATTCATCAACCAAAAACACCAAAAATTGAAAATTAGAAAAACACATAAAAATTGAAAATGATTTAAAAAAATTGGATCCTACCCTAAGGGAAGCACTCGATGAAGAATTGATTATCAATCTTACCTTAATAAAGGCCATACATCACTTCCCCGACCTCAAGAGATTTGTAAAGAGTAAATTGATGCCCCAAAAGGTCGAGTACTACGAGAACAAGTACTGAGAAACACATAGTGTCTATGGCTACCTCCTTGGTGATGGGGAGAAAGATCAAGAGCCGCAAAGTGAAGCGGTTGCCCCGAGTTGAGTGTGATATCAAAGATACCATCTTCACCCATGCGAGAATCGATGATGACTCACCGATAAATATCCTCCCGACCTCTGTGTTTGACAAGCTCAAACTCAAGCCAATCAGAAAGTCAAGAGAGATCGTTCAGCTGGCTGATCGATCCATCAAACAGGCGAGAGGAAATATTTCAGTCATCGTTACTTTCTATGGTGCTCTACTCTCAGTGGACTTCACGATCATTGACATCGAGCACCGAGGAGAGTTTACCCAATCTCCGATTATTCTTGGGAAGCCGTTCTTAGCCGCAGCTAAAGCGACTAAAGATTATGAGACTCGGGGATCGATTTTCTACATTGGGAGCACTCCGACCTCAATCATTCTTTGATACCCTTTACTCTAAGGTGACCTTCACATCCGCTGACAGTCGTGACCATCGAGAGGTAGATAAGTCCCACCTCTCTTGCTACACCTGAGAAACCGACTATTCCGTTGGTTCTGAGACTCCCCACACCTTCACTTCGTCAACTGCTTGCACCACCACCGTGACAGCTTCTGAGGAGGACTCACGATCAGAAGCTATCATTAAGTCAAACATGACGTTTGTTGATTGCCTTGACCATTTTGATGATCCGACACAACAGCCCAATAATGCCAAGCCAACTGAGACCACTAGAACCTTCCCGAGACATGTGCTGACCCTTCAAGAATATTACAATCTATATGGTGGCTCGTCTGATGATGAACCCATAGTCAGCACCACATCACGTCCCGGACCTTAAAAGGAAACAACCAAGACTAAATTGACTCCACATAAAACGTGGTTGCTCCCTCTTCCAGTCGGATATCTAGTGAAAGGAAGGCGAGAATTGATTCCTCGAGATGTTCCCCCGAACCTCTCAAGGTACGCCGCTCTCCACTCCCTCTCAATGATTCGGGATCTAGAAAAGCGACCAAGAAAATTTCCTTTAATATTCCAGAGACGTAAGTTTCAGAGGAATCCTCATCGGGTCCGAATAAGGTGATTTATATGAGTGAGCTCAGCTCGGCTGTTCTCAAGCCTTATCTGAGCAAGCAGCCGTGTGTCGACCCTCGTTGGACGATCCCTACACCTCACTACTATTCATCTGAGGACGATTCCGACAGTGACACATATGTATATTATCCACCTCCTCATGTCCGCAAGAAGGTTCGTCACAAACCTTCTTAATCCTTGTATATTCTCACTCTTTCTTGTACATTCTCTCCCCCCTTCCCAGTGATTCGAATCACCCGCCCCATCTCCATATCGTTTCATTTTGTGACTATACTTAGGATAACCAGATCCTAAGTATAGGGGGGAGAGTGACCCACGTCCATTCACTGTACATCCTCCAGATCACATCGGTTCTCATACTCACTCTTGTCCTGTACTTAGGCTGACCAGAGCCTAAGTATAGGGGGACCGATGCTCGCCTTGTATGTACTCATCCATTTCCCATCTTGCCCTCGTCCGCCCCATTTTTGATCTTCTTCTACACTTAGGCTGCCAGAGCCTATGTATAGGGGGGCGGAGCGACTTCTATACATTTTCTCTCTTTTGGCTCTCTTACGCTTAGCACGAGCTATGTCTTTTCTTCGCTTTTCGTGCTCTGAGAACATAGCACATGCTAAGTATAGGGGGCGTGTATATATTACATATATACTTTACCCATAGCTCGTACTTTCGCGTATTTTCACGTATTTATTTGTATATATTATGCAATAATTATGGGTTCTGTAAAAATTGAATAAAAAAAATTATATGTATATTTGAATAATATGTATAATATGTAACATTCTTGTAAATAATACTCTTGTAAGATTCGATGTATACCAATAAAAAATTTCATGTATACTATGTACAAGTTATGTAAACTAAAAATTGTTGTAAAAATTGTTGTATAATAGAAAATAAAATGAAAATGTCGAAAATAAAGGCTTCTTATTTACTTTTGCATCCTTGCATTTCAAAAAAAAATCTTGCATTTCATTCATAGCATGTCATCTACCTCTCATCTGCATCTCTTGCATTTCCCAATGTGAAAAGCTAGTGGCTTCTGAACCAAGTTATGAGTAGATATTGAGGTTGGACTTGTTTTGACCTTAATCCACCTAATCTTAGAGGAACCTTATAGGAACTGGAGTTAAGATCTTTTCAGGTCAAGTGACTTAATTCTTTAAGTCCGCAAGTCTATGTTCACATGTCATCTTGATTAGTCTAAGTAGAATATCTCGTGCACACGCATGATTCTTTTAGACAGTGACCTAACTTGGACAAGCACAATGCACATAGCTCTTCATTGATGGGGTGGTGAGAAGTAGAATCCTTTTTCTTAGAGTAGCACACGGGTGGAAACATCCGTCCTCCTATAGGGAGGGTAGTACATCTCAACCTAGTCTGGTGGTGTTGAAGTCTGAGGACGGGACGTTGTGGGTTGCAATAATGCTTCAAAAGAGGGATAGTATACGGCTCAAGATGAAAAACTCCTGATGTACATGCTGCATCTTGTATATAGTTCAAAAAAAAGTAAAAAATGCAAGAACTCCAAAAATTAGATAGGCCAAAAAAATTATATTGCCTATCGGAGTATGTATATTAGCAAGAAGTCTGCAGCTGGATGACTTGGCTACACTGGTCAAGCATCCCGGGATAGGTAGCTACACTGGCTATCGTCCATTCTTTTCTCCACCCCCTCCTCTTGAGCTGGTCGCACCTGAACTTAGAAGGGAATACCCCGCTCCTCAAGGAAAGAGTTACTGGATCGGGTTATTGAGTTACCTTGTTAGAGGAGGCTGGTTCTGAGCCCATTTCTGATGTGGAGAGTTACATTTCACTTACACAGTACAGGTAAGAATCATAGTCATCAGAAATTTGGGTTTGAGGATTTGTTCTAACCTGAATGTTGAGGCGTCTTAAATAGAAGACTTGTGGAACTTGAAGTCTGTTAGGTCTTAAATTCAGATCCCAATATGGTTCCGCCACACAATTAATCCAAGGGTCGAGTTAAGCTCCATTTTCAACTTCTGTTCATGACCTTGGTATGGAACCCAAAATCATTTCACTCTTGCATTTCATTTTAGTTGCTCGGGGACGAGCAAGGTTTATAGGGGGTTGATGAATCTGTGATTCATGACTCTAAAAGTTGATAATAGAGCTTTGTTCCCGAGTAATTAGAGGCATATTTCTACTTATATTGCATAATTAGCATTCATGCATGCATTGATAACATTTGCATTTTAGCATTCATATTTGCATAAAATAAGAAGCCAAATTCACTTGTAAATATTCACCTGTATATTAGCTAAAAATACCTTATTTGTATATATTTTGTACTAACTCCAAATCCAATAAAATCAACTCCATAGTGTATATATTACTAACACTAATCAAAGAAAAATATCAAAAAATACTAACTCATGAAATTGACCAATAAAACTCCAATCCAAGTTTGAAACTAGGAGCCTTAAAATACACATATCTCTCACATACAGTATCCAATTTAGGTCTACTCACTTTTAAAGTAATATACATTCAAAGACCTTCGAAACAAGACTAATTTCATTAAAATCGGAGCTCGTATGCAAAACTTGAGTTTTGAGCCCCTTTTGTACATTGTACATAATGACCGTTTTACCACTGTATTTTCTCATTTTATTTTCTTCATTATTAAAAATAAAAAAAAAGATTAAATTGTAAATATTCTCCTCATATTTTCTCTATTTTTATTTTGATTTTTCTCTTATTGAAAAATGACAAAAAATTACAAAATATAAAATGCGGTATTTTATATCTATAAGGTACTACCCAATATAATTTTTGTACAGATGATCTCGTTTGATTTTAGGCCCTTCATGAAAGTTGTAGATTTTGTCAAGACGAGCAACATTCGTGTTGACCACTTTTTGATCTAACCTTTTCTATTATTTCTTTTTGATTTTTCTTTGCATTTAGTTGCGGATTTTTCTCGGAGCGACACGTGGCAACTCCTGAAGCCGCCATGTGTTGCCTCCTCATTCACCCACTTAAACCATTTCTCTCCTTTATTCTGGACCATTGGATGAGGGGGTTTTCCATCAACGACTAATACCCATTCCTCTCCCACTCTCCTTGACTTAAGGGAGAAGCCACCCTTCGACACCTCCAACTTCACCCCATCTCCTCCACCTTCTCCATCTCTTCTCCAACCTCCTCCTCCTCTTTATAATCCCCTCCACTCCTTCATTCATCCCCATCCGCCATTTTCTAAGGAAAAGGACCCGAGCTCCTTCTCCAACTCCGGTGACAGCGATTTGGATATTAAGTCGAGCGACCATCGGTCCTTACAGGCGAGATCCAAGGACCAATCTCGGTCCTTGTTGCAGCCGCCGATAGCAGCTACTAGAGCTCCACCGACCACCGAGGTGTGAGCAACGACCAGGAAACTCCAAGCTTCCACTTCCAGGCACCCGTCCACCACCTACAGGTAATCTTCTTTTTTCTCTCTTCTTCTCCTTCTATCTATCTCTCTCTCCTTGATTCACCCACATCCACGCATCAAATCGCCAAACATGTTGTGTTTTCACGGATAAATCACACGTTGCGAATGCAACGGTGATTTTTAATTAATTTTTTGATGAGATTTCATCAATCGATTGCTCGGTCATTTACGCACGCTAAACAAATCCGAAGACCTCCCCTGTGCAACAAGGGAAGTTCCCCTGTTTGGATTCTCTTCTTCTTCTCTCCTTCCACCATAGCCGAGCCCCGCTCGAGCTCTTCTCTTCATTGCAGGTACTCCCTGATGAACCTCAGTTTCATCATCTTTATTTCCTATAATTAACCCCCTTGCTTAAAGTTTTGTCAATAAAACCCTGTAATGTCCTATAATTAACAGAGTCCTAAATAAATTAAAAACCACAAAAAAATGGCAAAACAAAAATCAGTGGTATTTTTAGACTTAAAGATACCCTTAAAAATTTGGAGGCTACAGTTAATCTCATCTCTAGTTTTGGTCAACATGAAACTCGTAGATCTCATCAAGATCTACAACTTTCATGTTTTGAGTTTTCTTAAATTCGGCCAAATTAGCCCTCAAAAATCAAAATTTCTCTTCCAATAATCTGATTGGGCCACGTGGCCCAATCTGGGGACGCCACGTGGCCCGACCTCCCTTGTATATTCCGCATCGATTGCCAGCCGTCGGATCGCCATCTTGATCCAACGGCTGGTTGCTCTCCACGTACCCGCCTTCTCCTCGACCGTTTGATCATTCCTCCGCCTCCATCATCACCGCACGCTTGCGCCTCACCAGGAGCGCGCCACGTGGTGCTTTGAAGACCATCTGATCACGTCTAAATTCTCTAATCTGAGCCGCTAGATTTTCTTTTATTTTCAGCCATCTGATCAAACCTCCTTCGCATCTGCTCCCTCCGTTCGCGTCTCTCTCTCAAGCTGCCACGTGGCCGCTCAGAAGCCCTCCGATCAAGTCGCTTCCGATCTAATCCTAACCGTTCTTACGCACCCTCACCAGGACCGTTGGATCTCACGATCCAACGGTCCGGACCTCGTCTTCCTCCTCCCGCAAGCTCCACCCGAGCGTCCCGCTTCGCAGACCTCCTCCACCTTTCTACTTTTAGCTGCCTCATCTGACCTCCTCTCCTTTCGCCAAACGCCTCTAGGTCTTGCCCAGTCATCCACCTCCTCCGCGCATATCTCCACTACCCACAACCACCTTCCAGACGACCCACAACTCCCTCTAAACCCACGACGCCACTCATCAGCACCGCCGATTTCGCCCTTTAAATACACCGTCCCCCTCCTCCGATCATTTTGTCCATCGACCAAGGGGGAGAGGCCTAGCCCTCCAGCTCCTCCCTGTGACAGGGGGAGGAGCTCGGATTGAGCGACAATGGCCTTCTTCCCCGATGAGACCCACCGCCGATCACAGCGGTGCTGCGGAGGCGCCAGCCCCGCTCGAGCTCCGAGGAGTAGCCGATCTCGACGTGCGACGACCCGGGCATCTTTTCCAATGCCCAGCCCAGGCTCCCGCTCCGCCCAACCTCCGGTAGGTCTTCTTCCTCTTCCTCTGCATTTCTTCTTGATTTTTCTTAATTAATCAGGCCTCGCCACTCTTCCTCGCCCTTCACCGATCACCTGTTTAGATCCACCGCGTATCCTTCAACTTCGCCAGCCATTCCGATCACCCCCTTCCTCCGTCGCGACCTCCTTCACCCCAAGCTTCCTTCTCCGCCGGAGGCGGAGGAGGACCCACTAAGGGCCTCACCTTCTGCGCTCCACAAGAGCCCTCCGTTCACTTCATCTCGCACGCACACACGCCTTAACCCCCTTGCAGGTCAACCAACACCAATGGCCGGACCTTGCGCGGAGCCAGGTTCTAGAGCTCTGCCTCCGGCAATCAGGCGTCGACGGCAAACTCCAGATGCGTCTGCAGCTTCTCCGACCTCGGAGCTTCATCTCCAGATCTTCAGAGCTAGCCCCCGAGCTTCACCGAACGCGGCGAGGCGCGGCGGAGCTCCAGGCCTCACGCCGGAGCTCCAATAGCGCCGCCAGCCATCGAGGAGGAAGGAGGAGCAGCCACCGTTGGATCTAGCCCCACGGCGGAGATCCAACGGTCCAGGACCGACCACGTCGACCATCCCGGAGTGCGGAGGCTCGGTGGGACCGAGCCTCGCCCGAGGCGCCCTCGAGCCACCACGTGGCCCGAGCCACCTGCAACGGCCACCCGAAGCAGCGCCGACCCTCGCCCCCATCCGAGCCTGAGATCACGTGCTTCACGCACGTGGCTGTGGGCTTTTTGCATCGGCGCCCTCGCACGTTCCACAAATTGCATCCAGGTCCTGATACACGTGGCACACCCAGAGACCACGCCGAGCCTGATCGCCACCAAGCCTGGAGACTCGGATATCCCGAGCCAACCCGAAGCAGCAGCGGGCCTGGATAGCGCGTGCAGGGCACGTGCTTTCTGGGTTATTTGCAGAGTCGCCCACAACGTTCATCAAAATTGCAAATAGGTCCTGAGCACGTGCAGCACCTGCGCGCCTGGGGTTATTTGCACTTATACCCTTGCGGGTTTTAGTAATTGCAAATATGCCCCCGCGCGTATGGTTTATTTACAGGGAAGTCCTCCACACTTATTTTTATTGCATTTTAGTCCTTCCCAGGGACTGGTTTGTAGATATCTTTTCATGTTTTTATTTCATTTATGCCCCTGGCTTCTTCTATGCATATCTTGAGCCATGTTTATCCGATTGAGATGATTTTAGTTTCGTTTTAAAGCTGATCTGATGATCTTTCTAATGGCATGCTTAGTTGTTATCTTGGACACAATGAGTCTTATGAATTATTGTATAGTCATGTGTCTATTTGAATTTGCACTGATGCCTTGCTTAACATTGTTCATCACATCTGCCCCTTTTTGAACTCGAAATTAACTCTTATTTATTTTTGTTCATTATTTTCACCTCGGGCATATTTTAATTGCATTACATGGCATTTATTTGCTTTATAAAAAAGATAGATAAAAATACATATTTCTTTTTAATGCATTGTGTTGTGGTGTCTGCATACTTTGACCTATACATTTGCTTCGACTCAACACTTAGTTAAATAAATAGAAATCCGACTAATACGAGAGAAGCGCGTGTCCCTGAGTTCGACCTTGGTTTCTTGCCAAGTAAAATAAAAATTAACGACCATCGCATTCTTATTTGACCTATATCAATGAGGTGGTCTCTTTGATGACCAAAATCGGCCCGACTGCTACGACATGTTGAAGTGCTAATCTGGCACTCTTAAAGGGCCGATTTTGCGGCTTGTCAAATGGCGCCGTTGCCGGGGACACGGCTCATTTCTTATATTTTTTGGATTTTTGTGCGTTTACTTTAGTGTTTCTTTTTATAGGTCAAATGATCATATATTTTGCATATAATTTTTTTCTTCCTTATTTGATATCTAACTATTGTTTTTGTGGCAGGGCCCTTGATGGATCAAGGAAGCGAGGAGCAGGATACTCCCCGCTGCGAGGAGCCGCAGAAGCATGCTTGGAGTCGATAAGAAAGAAAAGAAAAAAATGTGTCGCATTTTATTTTTGCTTATAATAATTCGTCTTTTATAGCGGTCTTCGATCGAAGCCTCGCGATTGTAATCGAACGATCGTGGTTGTGTGGGGATCGTCTCCACTTGAGTGTCGACCTAGGACTAGGCACGCGGCTCTCTGAGCTCATTTTAATTTTTTCCATATGTTTACGTGCTTGATCGTAGGTAGGACACACTAAATTCTATACGCACATAATCTCGCATCACTTAGCTAAAATTCATGAAAATCAATCACCGCTAATAAATGCATGATTAGGTGCGGCTTTTTTGACTTGCATACATGTTGGATTTGGTTTTCAAAATGTCCCCAGTTTTTCACGTGTTTTTGTCAAATCACTGCATGATTTCTCGCTTAGCCTAGATCGCGGTTTTTATCGAATGCATGTTTTTCTCGGATTTCATTGATCACCTAGGATTAATGGAAAATGAAATGAACGGTAGACGATGATTTTCTGATTGATGTGCTAACCTTAAATTCAGTGATAATTCAAAATAAATTGGGACTGTTAATTGCAAGTCAACCAAAAATGGAGTAAAATTCGGTTTTGGGAGAGCAACACCTGCGCATACGCCTTGATTTTCATTTCACATTTTCTTCGCATAAATATCTAATGCTTTATCACCAATAAAACTGACAAGATAATAAACCAACTTAGGTTGGTTTCATATGTGAGTTGGTGAAACTAAGGGTTTGCTTGCTTGATTGAGCCATGCTTTTGCAACACATACCCCAAAACCTTAGTCCCTCCATTTCATTCATCCGCTCATTTGTAAATCCATCCTTCTTCTTAGTTCACCTTGGGTCCCTCCCAGCATCAATTCCCATCTTTATACTTAGGCTAGTCTCAGCCTAAGTATGGGGGGGCCCGAGTCCCTGTGATTTCTCTACTCATCTTTTCTCGCCTTTATACTTAGGTTATTTCTAACCTAAGTATAGGGGGAGCCCCTCTTAGCCCCCGTATATTTCTCTACACTTAAAATGGACCTATGCACTCGTAACATCTAGTGCGATGAGGACATAGCAAAGTTTAAGGATAGGGGGTATACCGTATATACTGTATATTTACTTTAGCTATAAACTGAAATTTTTTGAAAAATTTAAAACTTTTTGGCTAAAGTAAAATTCTTTGGACTAAGAGAACTCAAATGATTTCATGACTTTTTCTATACTATGTTACACTATTTTGATAAAAATATTTTCGGAAATGATTTTAAAAAATGATGTTCCCTTGTTTTGAAAAATCTTTTTGAAAATGTTTTGAAAATCTTGTATTTGTGTGACATGGTTTTGAAAATCTTTTATCAAGGAAAGGTGAGTCTAACCTATGTTTTAACCTTTAAATTAAATCCACAAAAATGAGAAAAATCCAAAAATCCTTTAGGAGTCATTAGTGACTACTAAGCCCCATTAAATAGCCGTGTTCAGTGAGGGTTTGCCCTTAGCAGAGTGGATGGTTTAAAGGACATCGCGTAAGGCTCCGTCCTTAAGCAACGGGCTCCGGCCTGTACTTACATCCATACTGGCTGAATGCAGATGCAACTATTTAATTGAGATTAGGCAGTCCTCATATCTCTTGAAGTAAAAAAAATGTGTTTTTGAGTGAAGAAGTTGGATTAAACCTCTACTCTTACACCTTCACTCAGGATCTGAATTGATCAAGGAGACTTAGTTTTTTTTGAGGTCTTTGAGATTTTAGGTTAACCAGCCTTAGCCATCAGGGTCTTAGACTTAATCATCCACATTCCCCTAGGTCTATAGATTTGCATGCTATATTCCATGCTTAATCTCAGACAAAAAGAATATGATCAACACATCACATGCACGACTGCGGTTTTGATTGAGATGAGTTGATTTTTCACCTGAGGGATTGGGATGAGGAAGTCGAGTCTGGACTTGATCTAATGATGCTCGAGGATGGGATAAAGTCTTTGGAGGCTTCATGAAACCTGAATGTCAGCAATATTAGCCAGTATGAGAACGTGGTTCTTATACTATTCGCTTGACATTGACCTAAGTGCCTGGGTGTGAAAAATAAAAAAATGTTGATCGGTGTGCGCCAACTCTTGGTAAAAGCAGTGGAGCTAGCCAGAAATTATACAAGTCAAAGAACTTCAAAAAAAGCTCTCATTCTACAAAGTCAATTATCAAAAGAGCTTCCACCAAAGGCGAGCGCTCCCAAACTTTTCAAAGTGTCCACTTGGACCACTGCTATTAGGACCAGGAGCCGGGCTTGCACCAAAAAAGGGATCTGCATCGTAAATGCTACAAGTCTGGGTGTCGAAGGTACAATAGGTACTCAAAAGAGACACACCCCGGTGTACTCCCAGGAAAACAAGTGCAGACGGCTCCAACTTCTCTTGACGGACGCACTGATCAACACCAAAAAAAAAATGTGTTGCGTAAAAAGGCACTAGAGAGAATCCTTGTTCCAATGAGAGGGAGAGAAGAATTGACACAATCCCATGCCCACCATTTCTGGCCTGCCATCTACATTTTCTAAGTCTGACAACTAAAGAGACGGTGGACTGAATGCAAGATTTGATTTATTCCCTAGTGCTGAGGATTGGGTCCTTAGGAGATTTTCTCGGACTAAGACTTTGGGTGAAGACTTGACTCTACTCTCGAAATTGCAGTCAACACTAAACTTCATATCCTTTAGTTTATATGTACATCAGAGAGAGTCTAGAGAAGTAGAGGAATTGGAAGCCTCTTGATTAAGGCTGGGTTGAACTTTAAAATTTTGGATCTCTAAAGTCGAGTCGACTTGATCAGATTGGATCCTGTATTCACTTGCACAAGGGGTTTAATCCAACCTAGTCATTCTTTTTGATACTCGAGGACGAGCATAGTTTAAGTATAGGGGGGTGATGAACCTCAGTTTCATCATCTTTATTTCCTATAATTAACCCCCTTGCTTAAAGTTTTGTCAATAAAACCCTGTAATGTCCTATAATTAACAGAGTCCTAAATAAATTAAAAACCACAAAAAAATGGCAAAACAAAAATCAGTGGTATTTTTAGACTTAAAGATACCCTTAAAAATTTGGAGGCTACAATTGATCTCATCTATAGTTTTGGTCAACATGAAACTTGTAGATCTCATCAAGATCTACAACTTTCATGTTTTGAGTTTTCTTAAATTCGGCCAAATTAGCCCTCAAAAATCAAAATTTCTCTTCCAATAATCTGATTGGGCCACGTGGCCCAATCTGGGGACGCCATGTGGCCCGGCCTCCCTTGTATATTCCGCATCGATTGCCAGCCGTCAGATCGCCCTCTTGATCCAACGGCTGGCTGCTCTCCACGTACCCACCTTCTCTTCGACCGTTTGATCATTCCTCCGCCTCCATCATCACCGCACGCTTGCGCCTCACCAGGAGCGCGCCACGTGGTGCTTTGAAGACCATCTGATCACTCCTAAATTCTCTAATCTGAGCCGCTAGATTTTCTTTTATTTTCGGCCATCTGATCAAACCTCCTTCGCATCTGCTCCCTCCGTTCGCGTCTCTCTCTCAAGCCGCCACGTGGCCGCTCAGAAGCCCTTCGATCATGTCGCTTCCGATCTAATCCTAACCGTTCCTATGAACCCTCACCAGGACCGTTGGATCTCACGATCCAACGGTCCGGACCTCATCTTCCTCCTCCCGCAAGCTCCGCCCGAGCGTCCCTCTTCGCAGACCTCCTCCACCTTTCTAATTTTAGCTGCCTCATCTGACCTCCTCTCCTTTCGCCAAACGCCTCTAGGTCTTGCCCAGTCATCCACCTCCTCTGCGCATATCTCCACTACCCACAACCACCTTCCAGACGACCCACAACTCCCTCTAAACCCACGACGCCACTCATCAGCACCGCCGACTTCGCCCTTTAAATACATCGTCCCCCTCCTCCAATCATTTTGTCCATCGACCAAGGGGGAGAGGCCTAGCCCTCCAGCTCCTCCCTGTGACAGGGGGAGGAGCTCGGATTGAGCGACAATGGCCTTCTTCCCCGATGAGACCCACCGCCGATCACAGCGGTGCTGCGGAGGCGCCAGCCCCGCTCGAGCTCCGAGGAGTAGCCGATCTCGACGTGCGACGACCCGGGCATCTTTTCCGATGCCCAGCCCAGGCTCCCGCTCCGCCCAACCTCCGGTAGGTCTTCTTCCTCTTCCTCTGCATTTCTTCTTGATTTTTCTTAATTAATTAGGCCTCGCCACTCTTCCTCGCCCTTCACCGATCACCTGTTTAGATCCACTGCGTATCCTTCAACTTCGCCAGCCATTCCGATCACCCCCTTCCTCCGTCGCGACCTCCTTCACCCCAAGCTTCCTGCTCTGCCGGAGGCGGAGGAGGACCCACTAAGGGCCTCGCCTTCTGCGCTCCACAAGAGCCCTCCGTCCACTTCATCTCGCACGCACACACGCCTTAACCCCCTTGCAGGTCTACCAGCACCAATGGCCGGACCTTGCGCGGAGCCAGGTTCTAGAGCTCCACCTCCGACAATCAGGCGTCGACGGCGAACTCCAGATGCGTCTGCAGCTTCTCCGACCTCGGAGCTTCATCGCCAGATTTTCAGAGCCAGCCCCCGAGCTTCACCGAACGCGGCGAGGCGCGGCGGAGCTCCAGGCCTCACGCCGGAGCTCCAATAGCGCCGCCAGCCATCGAGGAGGAAGGAGGAGCAGCCACCGTTGGATCTAGTCCCACGGCGGAGATCCAACGGTCCAGGAGCGACCACGTCGACCATCCCGGAGTGCGGAGGCTCGGTGGGACCGAGCCTCGCCCGAGGCGCCCTCGAGCCACCACGTGGCCCGAGCCACCTGCAACGGCCACCCGAAGCAGCGCCGACCCTCGCCCCCATCCGAGCCTGAGATCACGTGCTTCACGCACGTGGCTGTGGGCTTTTTGCATCGGCGCCCTCGCACGTTCCACAAATTGCATCCAGGTCCTGATACACGTGGCACACCCAGAGACCACGCCGAGCCTGATCGCCACCAAGCCTGGAGACTCGGATATCCCGAGCCAACCCGAAGCAGCAGCGAGCCTGGATAGCGCGTGCAGGGCACGTGCTTTCTGGGTTATTTGCAGAGTCGCCCACAACGTTCATCAAAATTGCAAACAGGTCCTGAGCACGTGCAGCACCTGCGTGCCTGGGGTTATTTGCACTCATACCCTTGCGGGTTTCAGTAATTGCAAATATGCCTCCGCGCGTATGGTTTATTTACAGGGAAGTCCTCCACATTTATTTTTATTGCATTTTAGTCCTTCCCAGGGACTGGTTTGTAGATATCTTTTCATGTTTTTATTTCATTTATGCCCCTGGCTTCTTCTATGCATATCTTGAGCCATGTTTATCCGATTGAGATGATTTTAGTTTCGTTTTAAAGCTGATCTGATGATCTTTCTAATGGCATGCTTAGTTGTTGTCTTGGACACAATGAGTCTTATGAATTATTGTATAGTCATGTGTCTATTTGAATTTGCACTGATGCCTTGCTTAACATTGTTCATCACATCTGCCCCTTTTTGAACTCGAAATTAACTCTTATTTATTTTTGCTCATTATTTTCACCTCGGGCATATTTTAATTGCATTACATGGCATTTATTTGCTTTATAAAAAAGATAGATAAAAATGCATATTTCTTTTTAATGCATTGTGTTGTGGTGTCTGCATACTTTGACCTATACATTTGCTTCGACTCAACACTTAGTTAAATAAATAGAAATCCGACTAATACGAGAGAAGCGCGTGTCCCTGAGTTCGACCTTGGTTTCTTGCCAAGTAAAATAAAAATTAACGACCATCACATTCTTATTTGACCTATATCAATGAGGTGGTCTCTTTGATGACCAAAATCGGCCCGACTGCTACGACATGTTGAAGTGCTAATCTGGCACTCTTAAAGGGTCGATTTTACGGCTTGTCAAATGGCGCCGTTGCCGGGGACACGGCTCATTTCTTATATTTTTTGGATTTTTGTGCGTTTAATTTAGTGTTTCTTTTTATAGGTCAAATGATCATATATTTTGCATATAATTTTTTTCTTCCTTATTTGATATCTAACTATTGTTTTTGTGGCAGGGCCCTTGATGGATCAAGGAAGCGAGGAGCAGGATACTCCCCGCTGCGAGGAGCCGCAGAAGCATGATTGGAGTCGATAAGAAAGAAAAGAAAAGAATGTGTCGCATTTTATTTTTGCTTATAATAATTTGTCTTTTACAGCGGTCTTCGATCGAAGCCTCGCGATTGTAATCGAACGATCGTGGTTGTGTGGGGATCGTCTCCACTTGAGTGTCGACCTAGGACTAGGCATGCGGCTCTCTGAGCTCATTTTAATTTTTTCCATATGTTTACGTGCTTGATCGTAGGTAGGACACACTAAATTCTATACGCACATAATCTCGCATCACTTAGCTAAAATTCATGAAAATCAATCACCGCTAATAAATGCATGATTAGGTGCAGCTTTTTCGACTTGCATACATGTTGGATTTGGTTTTCAAAACGTCCCCAGTTTTTCACGTGTTTTTGTCAAATCACTGCATGATTTCTCGCTTAGCCTAGATCGCCGTTTTTATCGAATGCATGTTTTTCTCGGATTTCATTGATCACCTAGGATTAATGTAAAATGAAATGAACGGTAGACGATGATTTTCTGATTGATGTGCTAACCTTAAATTCAGTGATAATTCAAAATAAATTGGGACTATTAATTGCAAGTCAACCAAAAATGGAGTAAAATTCGGTTTTGGGAGAGCAACACCGACGCATACGCCTTGATTTTCATTTCACATTTTCTTCGCGTAAATATCTAATGCTTTATCACCAATAAAACTGACAAGATAATAAACCAACTTAGGTTGGTTTCATATGTGAGTTGGTGAAACTAAGGGTTTGCTTGCTTGATTGAGCCATGCTTTTGCAACACATACCCCAAAACCATAGTCCCTCCATTTCATTCATCCGCTCATTTGTAAATCCATCCTTCTTCTTAGTTCACCTTGGGTCCCTCCCAGCATCAATTCCCATCTTTATACTTAGTCTAGTCTCAGCCTAAGTATGGGGGGCCGAGTCCCTGTGATTTCTCTACTCATCTTTTCTTGCCTTTATACTTAGGTTATTTCTAACCTAAGTATAGGGGGAGCCCCTCTTAGCCCCCGTATATTTCTCTACACTTAAAATGGACCTATGCACTCGTAACATCTAGTGCTATGAGGACATAGCAAAGTTTAAGGATAGGGGGGTATACCGTATATACTGTATATTTACTTTAGCTATAAACTGAAAAATTTTGAAAAATTTAAAACTTTTTGGCTAAAGTAAAATTCTTTAGACTAAGAGAACTCAAATGATTTCATGACTCTTTCTATACTATGTTACACTATTTTGATAAAAATATTTTCGGAAATGATTTTAAAAAATGATGTTCCCTTGTTTTGAAAAATCTTTTTGAAAATGTTTTGAAAATCTTGTATTTGTGTGACATGGTTTTGAAAATCTTTTATCAAGGAAAGGTGAGTCTAACCTATGTTTTAACCATTAAATTAAATCCACAAAAATGAGAAAAATCCAAAAATCCTTTAGGAGCCTTTAGTGACTACTAAGCCCCATTAAATAGCCGTGTTCAGTGAGGGTTCGCCCTTAGCAGAGTGGATGGTTTAAAGGACATCGCGTAAGGCTCCGTCCTTAAGCAACGGGCTCCGGCCTGTACTTACATCCATACTGGCTGAATGCAGATGCAACTATTTAATTGAGATTAGGCAGTCCTCATATCTCTTGAAGTAAAAAAATGTGTTTTTGAGTGAAGAAGTTGGATTAAACCTCTACTCTTACACCTTCACTCAGGATCTGAATTGATCAAGGAGACTTAGTTTTTTTTGAGGTCTTTGAAATTTTAGGTTAACCAGCCTTAGCCATCAGGGTCTTAGACTTAATCATCCACATTCCCCTAGGTCTATAGATTTGCATGCTATATTCCATGCTTAATCTCAGACAAAAAGAATATGATCAACACATCACATGCACGACTGCGGTTTTGATTGAGATGAGTTGATTTTTCACCTGAGGGATTGGGATGAGGAAGTCGAGTCTGGACTTGATCTAATGATGCTTGAGGATGGGATAAAGTCATTGGAGGCTTCATGAAACCTGAGTGTCAGCAATATTAGCCAGTATGAGAATTTGGTTCTTATACTATTCGCTTGACATTGACCTAAGTGCCTGGGTGTGAAAAATAAAAAAATGTTGATCGGTGTGCGCCAACTCTTGGTAAAAGCAGTGGAGCTAGACACAAATTATACAAGTCAAAGAACTTCAAAAAAAGCTCTCATTCTACAAAGTCAATTATCAAAAGAGCTTCCACCAAAGGCGAGCGCTCCCAAACTTTTCAAAGTGTCCACTTGGACCACTACTATTAGGACCAGGAGCCGGGATTGCACCAAAAAAGGGCTCTGCATCGTAAATGCTACAAGTCTGGGTGTCGAAGGTACGATAGGTACTCAAAAGAGACACACCCCGGTGTACTCCCAGGAAAACAAGTGCAGACGGCTCCAACTTCTCTTGACGGACGCACTGATCAACACCAAAAAAAAATGTGTTGCGTAAAAAGGCACTAGAGAGAATCCTTGTTCCAATGAGAGGGAGAGAAGAATTGACACAATCCCATGCTTACCATTTCTGGCCTGCCATCTACATTTTCTAAGTCTGACAACTAAAGAGACGGTGGACTGAATGCAAGATTTGATTTATTCCCTAGTGCTGAGGATTGGGTCCTTAGGAGATTTTCTCGGACTAAGACTTTGGGTGAAGACTTGACTCTACTCTCGAAATTGCAGTCAACACTAAACTTCATATCCTTTAGTTTATATGTACATCAGAGAGAGTCTAGAGAAGTAGAGGAATTGGAAGCCTCTTGATTAAGGCTGGGTTGAACTTTAGAATTTTGGATCTCTAAAGTCGAGTCGACTTGATCAGATTGGATCCTGTATTCACTTGCACAAGGGGGTTAATCCAACCTAGTCATTCTTTTTGATACTCGAGGACGAGCATAGTTTAAGTATAGGGGGGTGATGAACCTCAGTTTTATCATCTTTATTTCCTATAATTAACCCCCTTGCTTAAAGTTTTGTCAATAAAACCCTGTAATGTCCTATAATTAACAGAGTCCTAAATAAATTAAAAACCACAAAAAAATGGCAAAACAAAAATCAGTGGTATTTTTAGACTTAAAGATACCCTTAAAAATTTGGAGGCTACAGTTGATCTCATCTCTAGTTTTGGTCATCATGAAACTTGTAGATCTCATCAAGATCTACAACTTTCATGTTTTGAGTTTTCTTAAATTCGGCCAAATTAGCCCTCAAAAATCAAAATTTCTCTTCCAATAATCTGATTGGGCCACGTGGCCCAATCTGGGGACGCCACGTGGCCCGGCCTCCCTTGTATATTCCGCATCGATTGCCAGCCGTCGGATCGCCCTCTTGATCCAACGGCTGGCTGCTCTCCACGTACCCGCCTTCTCCTCGACCGTTTGATCATTCCTCCGCCTCCATCATCACCGCACGCTTGCGCCTCACCAGGAGCGCGCCACGTGGTGCTTTGAAGACCATCTGATCACGCCTAAATTCTCTAATCTGAGCCGCTAGATTTTCTTTTATTTTCAGCCATCTGATCAAACCTCCTTCGCATCTGCTCCCTCCGTTCGCGTCCCTCTCTCAAGCCTCCACGTGGCCGCTCAGAAGCCCTTCGATCATGTCGCTTCCGATCTAATCCTAACCGTTCCTACGCACCCTCACCAGGACCGTTGGATCTCACGATCCAACGGTCCGGACCTCGTCTTCCTCCTCCCGCAATCTCCGCCCGAGCGTCCCGCTTCGCAGACCTCCTCCACCTTTCTAATTTTAGCTGCCTCATCTAACCTCCTCTCCTTTCGCCAAACGCCTCTAGGTCTTGCCCAGTCATCCACCTCCTCCGCGCATATCTCCACTACCCACAACCACCTTCCAGACGACCCACAACTCCCTCTAAACCCACGACGCCACTCATCAGCACCGCCGACTTCGCCCTTTAAATACACCGTCCCCCTCCTCCGATCATTTTGTCCATCGACCAAGGGGGAGAGGCCTAGCCCTCCAACTCCTCCCTGTGACAGGGGGAGGAGCTCGGATTGAGAGACAATGGCCTTCTTCCCCGATGAGACCCACCGCCGATCACAGCGGTGCTGCGGAGGCGCCAGCCCCGCTCGAGCTCCGAGGAGTAGCCGATCTCGACGTGCGACGACCCGGGCATCTTTTCCGATGCCCAGCCCAGGCTCCCGCTCCACCCAACCTCCGGTAGGTCTTCTTCCTCTTCCTCTGCATTTCTTCTTGATTTTTCTTAATTAATTAGGCCTCTCCACTCTTCCTCGCCCTTCACCGATCACCTATTTAGATCCACCGCGTATCCTTCAACTTCGCCAGCCATTCCGATCACCCCCTTCCTCCGTCGCGACCTCCTTCACCCCAAGCTTCCTTCTCCGCCGGAGGCGGAGGAGGACCCACTAAGGCCTCGCCTTCTGCGCTCCACAAGAGCCCTCCGTCCACTTCATCTCGCACACACACACGCCTTAACCCCCTTGCAGGTCAACCAACACCAATGGCCGGACCTTGCGTGGAGCCAGGTTCTAGTCAATCAGGCGTCGACGGCGAACTCCAGATGCGTCTGTAGCTTCTCCGACCTCGGAGCTTCATCTCCAGATCTTCAGAGCCAGCCCCCGAGCTTCACCGAACGCGGCGAGGCGCGACGGAGCTCCAGGCCTCACGCCGGAGCTCCAATAGCGCCGCCAGCCATCGAGGAGGAAGGAGGAGCAGCCACCGTTGGATCTAGCCCCACGACGGAGATCCAACGGTCCTGGAGCGACCACGTCGACCATCCCGGAGTGCGGAGGCTTGGTGGGACCGAGCCTCGCCCGAGGCGCCCTCGAGCCACCACGTGGCCCGAGCCACCTGCTACGGCCACCCGAAGCAGCGCCGACCCTCGCCCCCATCCGAGCCTGAGATCACATGCTTCAAGCACGTGGCTGTGGGCTTTTTGCATCGGCGCCCTCGCACGTTCCACAAATTGCATCCAGGTCCTGATACACGTGGCACACCCAGAGACCACGCCGAGCCTGATCGCCACCATGCCTGGAGACTTGGATATCCCGAGCCAACCCGAAGCAGCAGCGAGCCTGGATAGCGCGTGCAGGGCACGTGCTTTCTGGGTTATTTGCAGAGTCGCCCACAACGTTCATCAAAATTGCAAATAGGTCCTGAGCACGTTCAGCACCTGCGCGCCTGGGGTTATTTGCACTTATACCCTTGCGGGTTTAGTAATTGCAAATATGCCCCCGCGCGTATGGTTTATTTACAGGGAAGTCCTCCACACTTATTTTTATTGCATTTTAGTCCTTCCCAGGGACTGGTTTGTAGATATCTTTTCATGTTTTTATTTCATTTATGCCCCTGGCTTCTTCTATGCATATCTTGAGCCATGTTTATCCGATTGAGATGATTTTAGTTTCGTTTTAAAGCTGATCTGATGATCTTTCTAATGGCATGCTTAGTTGTTGTCTTGGACACAATGAGTCTTATGAATTATTGTATAGTCATGTGTCTATTTGAATTTGCACTGATGCCTTGCTTAACATTGTTCATCACATCTGCCCCTTTTTGAACTCGAAATTAACTCTTATTTATTTTTGTTCATTATTTTCACCTCGGGCATATTTTAATTGCATTACATGGCATTTATTTGCTTTATAAAAAAGATAGATAAAAAATGCATATTTCTTTTTAATGCATTGTGTTGTGGTGTCTGCATACTTTGACCTATACATTTGCTTCGACTCAACACTTAGTTAAATAAATAGAAATCCGACTAATACGAGAGAAGCGCGTGTCCCTGAGTTCGACCTTGGTTTCTTGCCAAGTAAAATAAAAATTAACGACCATCGCATTCTTATTTGACCTATATCAATGAGGTGGTCTCTTTGATGACCAAAATCGGCCCGACTGCTACGACATGTTGAAGTGCTAATCTGGCACTCTTAAAGGGTCGATTTTGCGGCTTGTCAAATGGCGCCGTTGCCGGGGACACGACTCATTTCTTATATTTTTTGGATTTTTGTGCGTTTAATTTAGTGTTTCTTTTTATAGGTCAAATGATCATATATTTTGCATATAATTTTTTTTCTTCCTTATTTGATATCTAACTATTGTTTTTGTGGCAGGGCCCTTGATGGATCAAGGAAGCGAGGAGTAGGATACTCCCCGCTGCGAGGAGCCACAGAAGCATGCTTGGAGTCGATAAGAAAGAAAAGAAAAAAATGTGTCGCATTTTATTTTTGCTTATAATAATTCGTCTTTTATAGCGGTTTTCGATCGAAGCCTCGCGATTGTAATCGAACGATCGTGGTTGTGTGGGGATCGTCTCCACTTGAGTGTCGACCTAGGACTAGGCACGCGGCTCTCTGAGCTCATTTTAATTTTTTCCATATGTTTACGTGCTTGATCGTAGGTAGGACACACTAAATTCTATACGCACATAATCTCGCATCACTTAGCTAAAATTCATGAAAATCAATCACCGCTAATAAATGCATGATTAGGTGCGGCTTTTTTGACTTGCATACATGTTGGATTTGGTTTTCAAAACGTCCCCAATTTTTCACGTGTTTTTGTCAAATCACTGCATGATTTCTCGCTTAGCCTAGATCGCGGTTTTTATCGAATGCATGTTTTTCTCGGATTTCATTGATCACCTAGGATTAATGGAAAATGAAATGAACGGTAGACGATGATTTTCTGATTGATGTGCTAACCTTAAATTCAGTGATAATTCAAAATAAATTGGGACTGTTAATTGCAAGTCAACCAAAAATGGAGTAAAATTCGGTTTTGGGAGAGCAACACCTGCGCATACGCCTTGATTTTCATTTCACATTTTCTTCGCATAAATATCTAATGCTTTATCACCAATAAAACTGACAAGATAATAAACCAACTTAGGTTGGTTTCATATGTGAGTTGGTGAAACTAAGGGTTTACTTGCTTGATTGAGCCATGCTTTTGCAACACATACCCCAAAACCTTAGTCCCTCCATTTCATTCATCCGCTCATTTGTAAATCCATCCTTCTTCTTAGTTCACCTTGGGTCCCTCCCAGCATCAATTCCCATCTTTATACTTAGGCTAGTATCAGCCTAAGTATGGGGGGGCCCGAGTCCCTGTGATTTCTCTACTCATCTTTTCTTGCCTTTATACTTAGGTTATTTCTAACCTAAGTATAGGGGGAGCCCCTCTTAGCCCCCATATATTTCTCTACACTTAAAATGGACCTATGCACTCGTAACATCTAGTGCTATGAGGACATAGCAAAGTTTAAGGATAGGGGGTATACCGTATATACTGTATATTTACTTTAGCTATAAACTGAAAAATTTTGAAAAATTTAAAACTTTTTGGCTAAAGTAAAATTCTTTGGACTAAGAGAACTCAAATGATTTCATAACTTTTTCTATACTATGTTACACTATTTTGATAAAAATATTTTCGGAAATGATTTTAAAAAATGATGTTCCCTTGTTTTGAAAAATCTTTTTGAAAATGTTTTGAAAATCTTGTATTTGTGTGACATGGTTTTGAAAATCTTTTATCAAGGAAAGGTGAGTCTAACCTATGTTTTAACCTTTAAATTAAATCCACAAAAATGAGAAAAATCCAAAAATCCTTTAGGAGCCATTAGTGACTACTAAGCCCCATTAAATAGCCGTGTTCAGTGAGAATTTGCCCTTAGCAGAGTGGATGGTTTAAAGGACATCGCGTAAGGCTCCGTCCTTAAGCAACGGGCTCCGGCCTGTACTTACATCCATACTGGCTGAATGCAGATGCAACTATTTAATTGAGATTAGGCAGTCCTCATATCTCTTGAAGTAAAAAAATGTGTTTTTGAGTGAAGAAGTTGGATTAAACCTCTACTCTTACACCTTCACTCAGGATCTGAATTGATCAAGGAGACTTAGTTTTTTTTGAGGTCTTTGAGATTTTAGGTTAACCAGCCTTAGCCATCAGGGTCTTAGACTTAATCATCCACATTCCCCTAGGTATATAGATTTGCATGCTATATTCCATGCTTAATCTCAGACAAAAAGAATATGATCAACACATCACATGCACGACTGCGGTTTTGATTGAGATGAGTTGATTTTTCACCTGAGGGATTGGGATGAGGAAGTCGAGTCTGGACTTGATCTAATGATGCTCGAGGATGGGATAAAGTCTTTGGAGGCTTCATGAAACCTGAGTGTCGGAAATATTAGCCAGTATGAGAACTTGGTTCTTATACTATTCGCTTGACATTGACCTAAGTGCCTGGGTGTGAAAAATAAAAAAATGTTGATCGGTGTGCGCCAACTCTTGGTAAAAGCAGTGGAGCTAGCCAGAAATTATACAAGTCAAAGAACTTCAAAAAAAAGCTCTCATTCTACAAAGTCAATTATCAAAAGAGCTTCCACCAAAGGCGAGCGCTCCCAAACTTTTCAAAGTGTCCACTTGGACCACTGCTATTAGGACCAAGAGCCGGGCTCGCACCAAAAAAGGGATCTGCATCGTAAATGCTACAAGTCTGGGTGTCGAAGGTACAATAGGTACTCAAAAGAGACACACCCCGGTGTACTCCCAGGAAAACAAGTGCAGACGGCTCCAACTTCTCTTGACGGACGCACTGATCAACACCAAAAAAAATGTGTTGCGTAAAAAGGCACTAGAGAGAATCCTTGTTCCAATGAGAGGGAGAGAAGAATTGACACAATCCCATGCCCACCATTTCTGGCCTGCCATCTACATTTTCTAAGTCTGACAACTAAAGAGACGGTGGACTGAATGCAAGATTTGATTTATTCCCTAGTGCTGAGGATTGGGTCCTTAGGAGATTTTCTCGGACTAAGACTTTGGGTGAAGACTTGACTCTACTCTCGAAATTGCAGTCAACACTAAACTTCATATCCTTTAGTTTATATGTACATCAGAGAGAGTCTAGAGAAGTAGAGGAATTGGAAGCCTCTTGATTAAGGCTGGGTTGAACTTTAAAATTTTGGATCTCTAAAGTCGAGTCGACTTGATCAGATTGGATCCTGTATTCACTTGCACAAGGGGGTTAATCCAATCTAGTCATTCTTTTTGATACTCGAGGAAGAGCATAGTTTAAGTATAGGGGGGTGATGAACCTCAGTTTCATCATCTTTATTTCCTATAATTAACCCCCTTGCTTAAAGTTTTGTCAATAAAACCCTGTAATGTCCTATAATTAACAGAGTCCTAAATAAATTAAAAACCACAAAAAAATGGCAAAACAAAAATCAGTGGTATTTTTAGACTTAAAGATACCCTTAAAAATTTGGAGGCTACAGTTGATCTCATCTATAGTTTTGGTCAACATGAAACTTGTAGATCTCATCAAGATCTACAACTTTCATGTTTTGAGTTTTCTTAAATTCGGTCAAATTAGCCCTCAAAAATCAAAATTTCTCTTCCAATAATCTGATTGGGCCACGTGGCCCAATCTGGGGACGCCATGTGGCCCGGCCTCCCTTGTATATTCCGCATCGATTGCCAGCCGTCAGATTGCCCTCTTGATCCAACGGCTGGCTGCTCTCCACGTACCCACCTTCTCCTCGACCGTTTGATCATTCCTCCGCCTCCATCATCACCGCACGCTTGCGCCTCACCAGGAGCGCGCCACGTGGTGCTTTGAAGACCATCTGATCACGCCTAAATTCTCTAATCTGAGCCGCTAGATTTTCTTTTATTTTCAGCCATCTGATCAAACCTCCTTCGCATCTGCTCCCTCCGTTCGCGTCTCTCTCTCAAGCCGCCACGTGGCCGCTCAGAAGCCCTTCGATCATGTCGCTTCCGATCTAATCCTAACCGTTCCTACGCACCCTCACCAGGACCGTTGGATCTCACGATCCAACGGTCCGGACCTCGTCTTCCTCCTCCCGCAAGCTCCGCCCGAGCGTCCCGCTTCGCAGACCTCCTCCACCTTTCTAATTTTAGCTGCCTCATCTGACCTCCTCTCCTTTCGCCAAACGCCTCTAGGTCTTGCCCAGTCATCCACCTCCTCTGCGCATATCTCCACTACCCACAACCACCTTCCAGACAACCCACAACTCCCTCTAAACCCACGACGCCACTCATCAGCACCGCCGACTTCGCCCTTTAAATACATCGTCCCCCTCCTCCAATCATTTTGTCCATCGACCAAGGGGGAGAGGCCTAGCCCTCCAGCTCCTCCCTGTGACAGGGGGAGGAGCTCGGATTGAGCGACAATGGCCTTCTTCCCCGATGAGACCCACCGCCGATCACAGCGGTGCTGCGGAGGCGCCAGCCCCGCTCGAGCTCCGAGGAGTAGCTGATCTCGACGTGCGACGACCCGGGCATCTTTTCCGATGCCCAGCCCAGGCTCCCGCTCCGCCCAACCTCCGGTAGGTCTTCTTCCTCTTCCTCTGCATTTCTTCTTGATTTTTCTTAATTAATTAGGCCTCGCCACTCTTCCTCGCCCTTCACCGATCACCTGTTTAGATCCACCGCGTATCCTTCAACTTCGCCAGCCATTCCGATCACCCCCTTCCTCCGTCGCGACCTCCTTCACCCCAAGCTTCCTGCTCCGCCGGAGGCGGAGGAGGACCCACTAAGGGCCTCGCCTTCTGCGCTCCACAAGAGCCCTCCGTCCACTTCATCTCGCACGCACACACGCCTTAACCCCCTTGCAGGTCTACCAGCACCAATGGCCGGACCTTGCGCGGAGCCAGGTTCTAGAGCTCCACCTCCGGCAATCAGGCGTCGACGGCGAACTCCAGATGCGTCTGCAGCTTCTCCGACCTCGGAGCTTCATCGCCAGATCTTCAGAGCCAGCCCCCGAGCTTCACCGAACGCGGCGAGGCGCGGCGGAGCTCCAGGCCTCACGCCGGAGCTCCAATAGCGCCGCCAGCCATCGAGGAGGAAGGAGGAGCAGCCACCGTTGGATCTAGTCCCACGGCGGAGATCCAACGGTCCTGGAGCGACCACGTCGACTATCCCGGAGTGCGGAGGCTCGGTGGGACCGAGCCTCGCCCGAGGCGCCCTCGAGCCACCACGTGGCCCGAGCCACCTGCAACGGCCACCCGAAGCAGCGCCGACCCTCGCCCCCATCCGAGCCTGAGATCACGTGCTTCACGCACGTGGTTGTGGGCTTTTTGCATCGGCACCCTCGCACGTTCCACAAATTGCATCCAGGTCCTGATACACGTGGCACACCCAGAGACCACGCCGAGCCTGATCGCCACCAAGCTTGGAGACTCGGATATCCCGAGCCAACCCGAAGCAGCAGCGAGCCTGGATAGCGCGTGCAGGGCACGTGCTTTCTGGGTTATTTGCAGAGTCGCCCACAACGTTCATCAAAATTGCAAACAGGTCCTGAGCACGTGCAGCACCTGCGCGCCTGGGGTTATTTGCACTCATACCCTTGCGGGTTTCAGTAATTGCAAATATGCCCCCGTGCGTATGGTTTATTTACAGGGAAGTCCTCCACACTTATTTTTATTGCATTTTAGTCCTTCCCAGGGACTGGTTTGCAGATATCTTTTCATGTTTTTATTTCATTTATGCCCCTGGCTTCTTCTATGCATATCTTGAGCCATGTTTATCCGATTGAGATTATTTTAGTTTCGTTTTAAAGCTGATCTGATGATCTTTCTAATGGCATGCTTAGTTGTTGTCTTGGACACAATGAGTCTTATGAATTATTGTATAGTCATGTGTCTATTTGAATTTGCACTGATGCCTTGCTTAACATTGTTCATCACATCTGCCCCTTTTTGAACTCGAAATTAACTCTTATTTATTTTTGCTCATTATTTTCACCTCGGGCATATTTTAATTGCATTACATTGCATTTATTTGCTTTATAAAAAAGATAGATAAAAAATGCATATTTCTTTTTAATGCATTGTGTTGTGGTGTCTGCATACTTTGACCTATACATTTGCTTCGACTCAACACTTAGTTAAATAAATAGAAATCCGACTAATATGAGAGAAGCGCGTGTCCTTGAGTTCGACCTTGGTTTCTTGCCAAGTAAAATAAAAATTAACGACCATCGCATTCTTATTTGACCTATATCAATGAGGTGGTCTCTTTGATGACCAAAATCGGCCCGACTGCTACGACATGTTGAAGTGCTAATCTGGCACTCTTAAAGGGCCGATTTTGCGGCTTGTCAAATGTATAGCCCAACCGTCGTGCCTTCAACGCCTCGCCGCTGTGCGCCCCAACTGCCGCCGACATCCGGTCGCGTGCCGCCACCAACACGTGGGCAACCAGCCCTCCAGGATGTGCATTGCCCGCTCTACCCCTCCACCTTGCTCCAGTCCTCCACGGAGCCCCTCCAGCAGCCGCTCCGCGTGGCCGAGCCAGCCCCTCCATGCCGACACCGCGCAACCCCCTCCGTCCGCCCCAAGCCGCAGGAGCGTGCGGCGCGCGGCCGCCGGCTCATCTCCAACCGCCCCGTGTGCAAGCCTCGTGCCAACCGCCGACCTCGCGCCACCCTCCTCAGGCGCGCACGTCAGTCCCCCTTGGCCGCCACCTCCTCGTTGTGCCGCCCCTCCCCAGCTTGAAGCTCCATCGGCCATGGAAGACCTCCCCTGTTAAGCCAAGCAAAGTAGAGGAGGCAATAGCGGATAATAAGACAAGATTGGGTATTTGCAAAAGGGACACTTGCACCCCTTTGCAAGTTTTTAAAAAAATTTCAAGTTTCCGATAATTACATGTAAGTCCTTGTTCTTCATTTGAGCTCATATTTCTTTTTTTGTATTGCATTCATACCCCTGCATTTGTACATTTATTTTATCATCATTCTGTCATCCATTTTTAATTCCAAAAATTGCATTGTGTAGCATAACTCTTGTTATACCATTTTAGCATTTATTTGTATTTTTCTGATTTGGAGAATATTTATGGAATTTAATTTGGGAAGAAATTACAACATTTTGTCCATTTTGATTGATTAATTGATTGCGCATTATCTGCTTATCAAAAAATCTCTGAAAAATCATCATTAGTAGATATAAGTCTATGCTACAACATATCCGAAAATCACACCATTTACACTTATAATTTGTCTTAGAAAAATCATTTAGTGAAAACCTTAATCGATTTTTAATTAGTCAACCGTGAAGTGTTTTAATGAAATTTAGGTTAATTTGGATAGCTCTTAATTAGACCTATTTGTTCTTTTGTTTATGAGAAATATCATCGTTTGTTAATTATTAAAAATTGCTTTAGTCATTTTCACTAAAGTCTACATTTTTTATTATCTGTGCATTGGAAAATTCTAAAAACATTAGGGTAGCTTAATTTCATCCCATTTCATAATCTGGCCAAGTTTCATAATTTTTGGAATTAATTTGACCATCTTTTTGATTTAACTTGTAATTTGGCCTGATTTTGCATGTGTCTTGCATAAAATATATGAAAAAGACCAAAATATCTCCTCTGAAAATCATACCTTGGAAATTTTCTTCGAATCTACCTAAGGAGACAGATGCCTCCCAGAGTTTGACCTTGGACTTCCAACCAAGTAAAAAAAATTGCCGCTCGAAATTAATTTGACTATAATTGAAAGTGGTTTTTGATCTGCTCTCATTATCAGACTGCAACGAACAATATCAATTAATTTGAACATTAATTTGCTTGAATTAACAAGGGTACTGGGATGCAGTTATCAATGGATCATGTCCATGATGGTCCTGTTGTGTCTTTCGGCAACATCATTAATTAAGTTGGGGAGTTCCAGAAGTAGTGAGATTGAAGACAATTCCTCTCTCTAAGCTATTCCTTGAATTCATTTGAGAGGTACTCACCACCTCGATCAGATCGAATCCGTTTAATCTTCCTATCGGTTTGGTTCTCAACCAAAGCCATGACTCTTTGAACTTTTCAAAGGTTTTGAATTTATGATGTAATAGGTAGATAAACCCGTATTGTGAGTGGTCATCAATAAACGTCAAATAATATCGATATACATTTCGGGTTGCGCTACTAAAGGGACCACATACATCAATATATATTAGGTCATGAATACCTTTGCATATTGCAACCTTGTTAAGGAAAGGTATCCTAGTCATTTTACCTCAAATACAATGTTCGTAGGTAGGTAAAGATTAGACCTGTAGAAAAATCTAAGGGTCCATCCTTTATCAATCTATTTATCCTATCAACAGATAAATGACCAAGCCTTTGATGCCAAATTATGTTAGAATAATTTCCATCCTCCTAGTTCCTTTAGGATTTTTAATAGTGGTAGAAACATTCATAACATTTTCATCAATGCACAATTCATAGAGTCCACCAGAAGTCAGAACACCATCCGCAATATATTCATCATAATGACTTATGACAAGTTTATTACATAATAGAATGAATATCCACTTCTAACTAATTTATATATATTTATATATATTAAGTTCCTTATGATATGGAACATAAAAACATTCTTTAAGTATTAGGACTCTTTCACTAGATAATGATAGTTTGTAGTTCCTGATGGTGACTGTTGTCAGTTGCATCAGATCCCATCTGGATGACTATCTCCCCTTCATCAAGACTCAATATCCTGAAATAGATGCAACAAATTGCATACATAAATAGAAGCATCAGAATCAATGAACCAACTAACTTCTCATCCTACGAGAAATTGGTTTCAATGATGAAAGTAGAATTCTTACCTGCTGGGGCTTTACCTATGTCAGCAGACTGCATGTAATCTATATAGTTACGATTCCAGTGCCCTGACTTCTTATAATAATGATAGACATCAGTGTTCTTTGATGCCACTAATGCGGAAGTAACAGAAGATGAGCTAACATCGTTACTCTTCTTCTTTCTCTTCTGGTCGGGCCCTCCCGAGATCATTACTTCTGACAACACTTCCCTTTGACATGTGCAACCATTGCACTACGAAGGGGATTATTTTTCTTCATTACGTCTTCTACAGACTTTAGTGAAGTCAATGACTTGGTGTTAGACCAATTCACCATGCTCATGTAGAATGACATCGCAAAGTTATTGAAATACTTAGGGCGCGATAACAGAATGAAGTCAGACTGCATATCTACATCCATGTTAGTCCAGAGAATTTCCAGTTCTAAGAGGTACCCTAACGTTTTGAGTATGTGTTCCCTAACTGAAGTCCCTTCCTGCATTCTACAATGAATTAGCTCTTTCATAATATTATAATGCTGAGTGTGTTTGACATCATTGAACATGTCCTTGAGATTCAACATTATATCCTTACGTATCTCCATCTCCACATGTTGCTTCTGATGCACATTAGAGAGAGATCTTAGAATACAACACCTGGCCAATGTATGATCTTCATCATATTTTTCATTGTATTGAATTTCTTCAGGTGTATTAGGGATTATATACTTGTTCTTGGATATCACGTAAGAGATGCGATCTGCAAAGAGAACAAGATCCAAATCAGGGATCCAATTAGAGTAATTTAGTCCGGTCAATTAGTTGACCTCCAAGAGCATATTGAGTGGGTTCATGGACTTCATTTTCTGAAATTAAGAATGCACAATATTAGAACATATAAATATATATTCAAAATTAAATTGTTTGATTAATCAATTTAATCTTGCTTTTTCAACTCTGAAAGTTCATTATCTTAATCACTTTCAAAGCAAGAGATATACTTACCACTATATCTCTAGCAAGAACTAGGATCTCCTTTTTTACCTTAGTTACATCCCAATAATATGAGAAACTGTAACTCGTGTAAAAAGAAGCGGGAACACATTACACATTGCAAGTCCAACTTGCATTCCGAATTTGTTCTTTAACACCCATGCCACCACCCCTAAGGCAATGTTGACCCATCGTTAATAGAACCAACCATCAATAGGATTAGAACTGGTCATGCACAATCCAATATCGCCCCAATAATATGAGGAAATGATATTGGGCTCACTACGCATACGACCTTACTCTTTAAAGAAGCAAAGAGCCCGATCCAGATGCACTTGTATGTATGAGCTGTCACTTCGGACATGCATCTCCTACATACAATCCCTAATGACAGAACCCTTCACCTTGATGGGAGACCATGAATGTCACATATGTGATCCTCCATATCATGTTAAATTTTACTTAGTTATTATGAATCATATTCACATATTAATTCTTACAAGGGAATGACTTATTCTATTCATAATAGAGTATTTATAATTAGATATAATTAATTTAATTACATTAAATTAATTATCAATCCAATTTAATCAACCCACAAATAATTTTTTATTGTTGCTTGAAAGGATGGTATAATCTCAAAATACGTATTATTCAAATTTTAATAATTAGAAAAATATACCATGATCACTTCAATCATTCTCCTTTCTTTATCCACTACCATGGCCAATACATATAAGACGTGTGATAAACCGCTCACAGAGCAACCTGCTACACCAATGATCCCCGACTAGACACCATATCCGCGCCAGGTCAGGATAAACGTGATTTGATCATTTTGTATTTGAGATGATATTTGGTCTTTCAACCGAAGTTATACCATATAATATTCATCAAAACCATTTTATTCAAATAGGAGAAACTTCAAATGAGGCGGGGTCTCACCATATATATGGTGAGCCACCTCAATTTAGGCATCTTTCTAATATATTTTACAATTTCTTATTTCATACATATAATAATAAATATTAACACAACATGTATAATGAAATAAAATTATGAAAATATTATTATAATGGATGGAAATATTGATTTGAATTTAGATGCTATATTTTACAAAATTCATTTTTTTACAATGTACAGTTTATATTTTACAAAACTATTACAGAGTTTTTACTAAATTCACAGTGGCTTTTACAATTTTAGAAAAGCCCCCACCTCATTTGAAAGGTCCCCTATAGGAGAAACTTCAAATGAGACGGGGTCTCATAGAGATTATAGTGAGCCACAATTTTACAGCCGTTTGATTTGAATTGATGGTCATGATTAAATCCGGTTTTCCAATAGAAAACCACCATCAAAACCGCCCTCCCTCCTCTTTTTATGGAAAATCTTAACATATATTAATTACGATTCCGACTATTATGTTCGATTTGGAAATGCCACAACCGTCTCTCATTTTTTTGGCGGAAATGCAAGAGCAGAATGAGAGCTCCCTTTACGGAAGTAATTTATTACTTTCCATGTTTTTATCATTATCATAATAAGTCGTCGATACATTATCTTAATTAGTTAATCAATGCTTTCTATATTAAGATGGATTTGAAATTTATATATGTAAAGTCGGAACATGTAATAAGAATTGTATTTTACAATGCAAGAAATTTTTGTAATATAATATAAGGTATTTCAAAATATCTTCATACATTTGTAAAACTCAAACAACTTTATTAAAAAAATAATCAATTTGTTAAAGTGTTATTCAAACAACTTTAAATTTAGTTGCTTCATTTCAAAAAAGTATCGTAAAATATCAATTTGTTAAAGTGTTATTCAAATAACAATCTCTAAAATATCAATTAGTTATCCCTATTTTGTAGATACGCCCTTTTCCCTCACTGACGCCTTTTTAAAATTCAAAATGTTAACAAAAGTTTGTAATTATAATGGTTTTATTTCAAAAAAAGCTCATACAATAGCAACTTGTTAAAGTATTATTCAATAAACTACATCAAAAAAGTAATATTTTTGAACTATTTTGAAAGTTGTTATATACATTAGCAGTCCTGGCGTCTATTATTAAGAAAGTAGTTTTGCCTAATTTGTACTTCCGGCTTTTTCTCTACTGTCCCATTAAAATCGCACGTTTGTTTTCTCTATATATAGAAATGTTATTTCGTCAAAACCATTTCATATAACGATAGTGGTATTGATCCGGACCTTCCGATCTTAATCCAACCGTAGTTATTGATGGCTCTCTATAATCACTATGAGACCCCACCTCATTTGAAGGGGTCCCTATTAATTCTTACAAGGGAATGACTTATTCTATTCATAATAGAGTATTTATAATTAGATATAATTAATTTAATTACATTAAATTAATTATCAATCCAATTTAATCAACCCACAAATAATTTTTTATTGTTGCTTGAAAGGATGGTATAATCTCAAAATACGTATTATTCAAATTTTAATAATTAGAAAAATATACCATGATCACTTCAATCATTCTCCTTTCTTTATCCACTACCATGGCCAATACATATAAGACATGTGATAAACCGCTCACAGAGCAACCTGCTACACCAATGATCCCCGACTAGACACCATATCCGCGCCAGGTCAGGATAAACGTGATTTGATCATTTTGTATTTGAGATGATATTTGGTCTTTCAACCGAAGTTATACCATATAATATTCATCAAAACCATTTTATTCAATATTATAAATATATTCGCTAAACAAATCCCCAATATTATTCAAGCAACAATGTTTTACATGTAGAGATTGTCCAACAACTATTGTAGGATAAACTAGGGTTTTCATGAAGCATTCATTTAATGGACTATGATGATTAATAATTTATTTTATAATTATTAAGCATCATATTTAATTAGGTCAAATTCACAATTTTTAGGATTTTCATTGAATAATAGACATATTAAGTAAAGAAATTTATTGATCTAATCATCTTCCGACCCATCACTAAATATGGAATATCAAGGGCAAACATAGTAATAATCACGCGAAATAAATTCGAGAGGTTTACTGATTTGATTTTCTATTTAATCCAAGTATTTATTTCACATTTCATGATAGTCTCAAAACAATAAGTAAAAATAATTTTCTTACAAATCCATAAATACATGTAAATAATTTTCCATAGTGAGAACTATTCGAATCATTTTCGTGCACTTTTGGTCCCATTAAAGGTTATCATTTTTGGAATATATTTAGATATTTTAAAAACATTTAATCAACCAAAAAATGTGTCCAAACAGTGCACAAACAATAGGTTTTTAATTAAATCTTTCATCTAATGCAAAAACACGGATTCCCACATTTCCAAAACTTGAACCTCGATCGCTAGGATTTTTGGATCATATCCGAGACCTCGACCATGTATATTATACAACTTGAAGGATATGGAAAGATCCTTAAGGGCATTACGGAAGTGTGATGATCACATTGTATGGGATCAGAGCGACTAATCACATTGCTCGATGTAGCGGAATTTAAAACATTTTTAAATGATGAAACCACATGATCCAAGAACACTTATCGAATCATTTCATCTAACCACAAGTAAGATGTAGGATTACCTCTTGAAGCGTGGTTGTAATCAAGTCTCTAAAGCAAGAGACCTCTTGTCTCAAGTCCGATCCAACAGAGGAGACACTTGCGAATGCGTTGATGAGACACATACTCCTCGCAAACTGAGTTGATGGTCCAAGCATTGAATCTCCTGATCTCGTCACATGAGATCCGATGATTCCTTCACGAGCGAAGTGCATGTGCACCAAAGGAAACAAAGATCCACGAGCGATCAAAGTGACTGCACGACGATGTAGCAACGACGATGATTCTCTCTAGGGCACAAGATGGACAACCACTATGAGAGAAAGATGGGGTGTGCATGATGAGAATGAGAGAGAGAGAGACTTGCAAAGTGTTGTAAAAGAAGAGATAGGGTTGTGTATTATTTTATAGTATTTTGGGAGTCCATGGATTCCAATCCATGTGGAATACAAAATCAATGGTTGAGATTGATTTGTGTTTCTATTTAATAGCTATAATTTTATTGTAAAAACAAAAGACCAATTAATTTAGTTTAAATTAAATATATTGAATAATCAACATAATTTAATTTGAACTAAATTAATTTATCATAGAAGAATTAGGAGGGAAGTCACCTACCCTCCTAAAGGGGGGGGGGATGACCGCCCTTATGACCAACTCAAAGGGTGGTCGTCCACCATCCATTAATTGGATGGTATTGGCTTCTCCAATCCTTTATACAAATTTACAATAATTGTTTTTATAAATTATTTCTCAAAAATAATTCCAAATTAAATTTGTGAATATTGCTATAATGTCATTAAATAATTACGAATTATATTAACAACCCAAAATAAAATGTAAATTGTTTTTTAATAAATTTTCAGTGTGAATCCAATTCACTTTAATAATTAATTTGAAGATACTATTTGTAATATGAAAAATGGGGATGCCTCTTACCAGTAGCCAACATGGCTGCCCCACCCCTTTTTTCCATATTTTTTTTTACTTTTTTGAACATTTTTACCATGTGTATTCATCTATATATCCATCCAATATGTCATTCAAATTTCATAGAAATAGAGACTCATATGTCCTCCATCTAAAATAGGTAATTTTAATGGTAAAAAGATTGTCGTAATCCACATGTTCTAGATGGATGGCACAAAAGCCTCTATTTCTGATGAAATTCAAATGACATATTGGAGGGATATATATATATATATATGAATATACATGGTCAATATTTTCAAAAAAATTAAAAAAATTACGAAAAAAATGGGGCGGGGAAACCATGTTGGCTACCCGCAAGGGGTAGCCCCATCAAACCCTTTGTAATGAGCTCTCTCTAATATATTATAAATCACATTTACAATATGTATATACATAATATGGATAGCGTTATCCACATTATTTATATCTTGGATAATAAAATCACATTATCTTGGATTATCATTCTCATGCATTTAAATAATACAAATCATATTCGCATTATTCATGATAATTAAATCACATTTAATTATCAATATCTCAATGCTCAGATGCATAATTCATCAATCGAATTATTCTTTAACTCTTTCAAGAACAATGCGCTTTCTCCGCAGATACTTGGAAATAAGGACATGGCGATTGTACGTTTCACATACAGTGACTTGAATATTGAGATCACATCTCAATTCCATATCTCAGAAACCTCTCATAGATGCTTGATTAAATCAAGACCGTATATCTAATCTTTTTATTGCATCTGAATCACATTCAGATCAATGTCCAACACTTGGAAAGATCAGATCACTGCTCTAATAAGAGGAGTCACTAAAATCCAAACATGTTTCATCACTCCCTCATAATGGAAGCATCATGGTTATATATGATCACATCACCCACATGTATTACTAATACATGTACATCCTACATATTGTAAGACCTAGAATAAATCTGGAGATATAAGATCAATTTATACTATCATCTTCAGGGTTTTATCATAAGTTTTCTCAATTGGTTATTAGGGGTTGGTATCGATAATGTGCTTTCTAAAAGCATATATCATACATATAAATTATTTTCATGCTTCTAAAGCAAACCGACCATGCATGGAATTTGATCGGTCCCAATACCTCATGAGTAAGCTCAATTCTTCTGATTCACAAGTGATATGTTTGATCCCTTTTGAGAGCATATTTCTCATATGCCCTTGTATGCATAATAGCTCATTGGTGTGAGTCCACCAAATATACATACGTAGACATATAGTCTTACATATTTCTCCTATTAGAGGATGCATGCCTATATTACGACATCATACGACATAGTACTTAGTTATCTAGATCTCCTTAAGTCAACTCTTTAACCTAACTTCTCTGACACCTCAGAATCTCTATTCCTATGCAGAGGACATGCATCAAGGGGTGGGTCAGATATCAGTCAAATGAGAAAGGATTGCCATTTCCTATTCAGACTGGAGATCATATCTTAACAATCATTTGATGGTGCTTGATGAGTCCTCAATCTAACTCTTTAGATATTCATCTAAGCACCAACCTCTATGATTCAACAATTGATTCAACATGTGTATGATCATCAAGATGTCCAAGGTACATAACCCTAGTTGTACTAAGGGACCTTATAGTGCATTCATTCATTTAATCTCAAACATGGAGTGGATATAAGCCCATAACTTTTATTGATATATCAAACATTACAATAACAATTATTGTGGGAATGGTTTGTCTCAGCCTCACATTGCTAATAGTTTGGGTAGTGGAGGAGGGGACTGAAAGAGGTTGGGTGGAGGAAAGAGGGGCCGGCAAAGGAAGGGTCGAAGGAGGTAGGAGGAGGGAGGAGGGAGATAAAGAAAATGATCAATATACCCAAGTTATTCATTAGAAAGTATAATCGTGTCCGAAAATTAACGTCCATTCGAGATGTAAGACAACAACTAAATTGAAGGGCATATGTGATAAAACTGGATGAAGGTATGGACTCAATTGATATTGTAGAAAAGATAGGGACATAACTGACATTATATACGTTAAGAAGAGCACAAACGATAAAAATCCAATAAAAATAAATAATTTTTGGAAATATATGGCATCGCATAACGTTGTGGGACACATAATTAAAGGAGTTTGTGTGTAAATACGATGAATGTGAAATATGTCTCATTAAGGATGTGTAATTTCCGTAGCATAGGAGGTATATTTCGGTCATTCAAAGAGACCACACCTTCGAATATGTGGATTATTTTACTTGACAAGTTTACCAAGGTTGAACACAGAGACACACACCTCTTAAATATATTTATCAAAATTTGACATTTAATTTAAAAGTGAATAGATTCTCAAGTCTAAGATCTTCATGCTAATGCATAATAAAAATAATGTAAACACAATGATGCATGCAATTTTTTATTTGATTTTTCAATGCAATTATATGATGATGCATGAACATAATGTATGAATGAATGCAAAGGATAGATTTGCAAAATAGAATTACAAATATGCCCTAGAGAAAGTGTGAGCACAGAATATGATTCAGATTCAAAGTCAAATGGAGCATAAAATTTATGAGCAAGCTTCTATTAATGGTAGAGAATTATAAAGGAAAGGACACTAAATAATAATAAAAATTCATCACATTTAAATTAGTTCCAAATCATTAATTTAAACATGCTATTAGATAGATAATTAAATTTTCAACAAAATGACCCTGAAATCATGCAATTTGGATATAAGATGTTCACGTTATGAAAAAAAACAATGCAGGGGCATAAATGCATAAAAAATGTGAGGAAAAATAAAGATAACTATTGCAAATAAGTCCCTGGAGGGATTTATTTGCAATTTGGCAAAACCAGCAGGGGCCCTCTAAAATTTTCCTTTAAGCACGGAGAGATCTATTTGTAATTATAGAAAGTCGTATGGGACTCCCTGTAAAATACCTAGGCGCGCACGAGGCACGTGAATGGGGACCAAAATGCAATTTACAATAGTTGTAGGGTCCTTGATGTAATTTACCCAGCCCTCATGTGCCTCTCATACTAGGGGGCCAAGCTCAGGAGGATTAACAACTTCGGGCCACGTGGCGGGTGCATGGTGCTCTATTATTCGGTTCGGGTCACCCGGGTCTATAGGTTCGGTGTAAGTCTCTTACGGCCCACGGCATCACCAGGACCATCCGATCCATATGATCAGATGGTAGATACTATTCGTGCTCCGTCGCATGTCATTAGAGGAGGCTGCGCTCTAGTGACCTCCGTATTGCTCCTCCATACCCCGAGGGCTCAACCGAGGATCATAGGACGTTGCTGAGATGCGAGCAAATGACATGGGAGCATCGTGAAGGCATGGCAACGACTGGTTGCTGCTGACGATGAAGACTCGTCAGAGCAGAGCTGCAGAACATGCCTCCGACCAATGAAGATCCTGCAAGGTTAGTCATAGCTAAAGATTAACGTGAATGCATGAAGTGAAGTGGGTGGGGCCCTGTGCATGGTAGAGAAGGTGGAGGGCCTAGGCTCCATCTCCGACGAGCCGAAGAGGAGATGGCTCCGAGCGGAGGGGCTCCTAGGGAAATGAAGGGGGTGATCATAGGTGTTCACATGGATAAAGGTTGGATGATGAAGCTTGGAGGGGGGGGGTTAATAGGTGGTGAAGTTAGGTGTATGTGTTGGGATAAATAGGAGAAATACATGGCAAAATGAGGTATGAGTACCTGGAGGATGCGAGGAAGAAGAAAGACGAACAGAGGCGTGTGCTGAGCATCAGGAGATGCTTGGGTCATTTCTGAAGGATATGGTTAAGATCCTCAAGCTCATCACGGAAGCATGAGCATCATATCGAATACGACGAAGAACGACTAGTCGCACTAGTTGTTCTATGCAGCGGAAATTAAAAATTTTTATACGATGAAACCACATGATCCAAGAACACTTCTCGGATCATTTCATCTAAACCACAAACAAGTAATAGGATTACCTCTTGAAATGTGGGTGTGATCGAGTCTCTAAACGAAGAGACCTCCTGTCTTAAGTCCGATCCGACGGAGGAGACGCTTGCGAGCGCGGGGATGAACCGCGTGCTTCTCGCAATCCATGTTGATGATCCAAGCGGTGGATCTCCTGATCTCGACACACGAGATCCGACATCTTCTTCACGAGCGAGGCGCACCGAAGGAGACGGAGATCCACAAGCAAGTGATCAGGCAGCATAACGACGATGCTGCGACGATGAAGAACCTCTGTAGGGCATCCATGGTAGACGGCCATGAGAGAGAGAGTAGGCATGTAGTAAGAAAGAGAGATGTGCTCCAATAGCATGTATCCCAAGAGAACATGGTATGCCTCTCTATTTATAGGGTTTTGGGATCCATGGATCTCAATCCATGGGACATATAAAATCAATGGATGAGATTGATTTATGTCTAATCCAATGGTCAAGATTTTTATCGGTAAAAGACAACAACTTGTTATTTAATTTAGATCAAATATATTTGACAAATCAAATATACATCAATCCTAAAATTAAACCAATCAAATAAGGAGACAAATTCCATGGAGATCTCAATCCCATTGGAATATAGTGGACGACCACTTATTTCCAAGTGGGGCAATCTCATAAAATCTCATGAGATTGCATATCTCCATGAAATTCTCCATTATTTAATTCAACAACTTTTGTTGTGATTTATTCTTCAAAAATAATTCATAATTAATTTTGAGAATATTGCAATCTTGCCATTGGAAAATTGTGAATCACATTCGCAATCCAAAACAAAATATAATTTACAATTGAAATTAATTAAACAATGCATATCCAATACACATTAATAATTAATCAAAAAATATTAATTATAATTAGCTCTCTCTAATACATTATAAATCACATTTATAATATATTATGAATAATTGGATATTGCTATCCACATTATTCATATCCTTGATAATTAAATCATATTTAATCATCTTGGATCTCTTTTTTTTCTCTTGTGCCCAAATAATATGAATCACATTCACATTATTCACATCTTTGATAATCAAATCACATTTAATTATCTAAGATAACTCTCCTTATAATATTAGTCAATTCATATTACTCATGATAATTAAATCACATTTAATTATCCATTTTTTCAATGCTCAGATACATAATATCAACAATGAAATTATCCTGAACCCTTTCAAGGATAATGCGCTTTCTCCGCGAATACTTGGAGATAAGGACAGGGCGATTGTATTGTTCCATGTATAGTGACTTGGATATTGAGATCATATCTCAAATCCAGATCGCGGGCCTCCCATAGATGCTTGATTAAATCAAGACCTTACATCTAATCTTCTCATTGCATCTGAATCACATTTAGATCAATGTCCAACATTTGGACCAAGATCATATTACTTCTCTACTGAGAGGAGTCACTAAAATCCAGACCCGTTTAATCACTCCCTAGGAATGGAAGCGTCATGGTTATACAATCGTTTATGATCACATCACCCTCAGGTATTCCCAATACCTGTACATCTTGCATACTGGAAGACTCAGAATAAACCCGGAGTGTTAGATCAACTTTACACTGTCTACTTCAGGGTTCTATCAGTAAGTTTCTCATTTGATCATTGGAAGTTGATATCGATAATACACTTTCCAAAAGCGTATATCATACCTAGGTCTTGATCATATACTTCCAAAAGTTTATATCAAACCTACAAATTCAGTCAAGCTTCTAAAGCGACACGACCGTGCGCACGGAATTTGATTCTTCCCAATATCTCATGAGTGAGCTCATGCCTTCCGGTTCAATAAATGAACCTGTATGATCCCTTCGAGAGATCGTGTTACTCATATGCCCTTATATGCACACCAGCGCGCCAGTGTATAGACGTTGGTTAGGTCATCAACCTATTGGTCTGCCAAATGTACATATTTAGACATATAGTAACACATCTGTCTCCGGTCAGAGGATGTGTGCATGTATCGTGACAGCATACGATATAGGACTTTGGTTATCTCGATCTCGTTAAGTCAACCCTTTGACCTAACTAACCTGACACCTCCGAATCTCTATTCCTATGCAGAGGACCTACATCAAGAGGTCAGTTAGATATCAGCCTATTTGAGAAAGGATTGCCATCTCCTACTCAGGCTGGAGATCATCTCTTAACAATCATTTGACGGTGCTTGATGAGTCCTCAATTTAACTCTTTAGATATTCATCCAAGCACCAACCTCTATGATTCAATAGTTGAATCAACAGCTGTATGATCATCAAGATGGCCATGGTACATAACCCTAATTGTACTAAGAGACCTATTATGCAAATTATTCATTCTTCATTTCAGATCAGAGAATGATATTCACAATAACATTTATTATATAATGGCTCGTCGTGGGCTCACATGTCCAACAATTTCCCAGCGAGCTCAGCCTAGGGCACAAAACTCGAGCGTTTAACGTAGTGCTAGAGCTTACATGGTGGTGGCCATGGATCACACCGTACTACCTGTGTCATTATCACCTCGACATTGCTCTCCGTTGTCATCGGAGGGTAGAGGAAGCTGAGCCACATCCCCCTTAGTTAGTAGATGAAGGTATCAGGGATCAATAGAGGTAATTTTAGAGGAGGAGGTAGAGGCATCACATGTTTTCAGGGGGTGTAATGGCGACAGTGGTAATGGTTGGTGGAGAGAAGGGGGAGGTCCTAAGGGTATGTGAGGTAGAGGGATGAGCGATTTTCCAGAGGTGGCGTTATGGAGCGAGGAGGTGATCAGAGGTATGAGCTAAAAATGGAAGGGGGTGGTGGCTCGCGATGCATAACGGACGAGGGGAGGGATGACTGAAGGTAGGGGATGAAGCTCTTCACCATCCAAGGCTAGGATTAAGATGTAGTTGAAGGGCGGAGATCGAATTCCTTGATCTAATCGAGTGTCGGAGAGGTTGGCATGGGTGGACAACTATGATGAGATCTGGGGATCTCATCCAACGAAGGGGTATAAAGGGGCGATGTAGAATGATAAGAGTCATTGGATGATGGGGTATCCAATGGCTGGGATGCAGGTGATTAAGAACGATGGAGATTGGGTCTGGGAGTCAAATCTGAGGGCTGTAAATCACTGGAATGGGGCAGTTAGGATGTAGACCCCCAGAAGTGATCAGACGGTGAAGGGAGCTGGCGGGTGGCACAAGGAGAGCGGGCCACGTGGGTGTCCCAGAGGGTGCCACGTGGCCCAATAGAAAAATTAGAAAAAGGAAAAACACAGGAAAATTAAAAAGAAATAAAAGGAGGTCGAATTCGAAAAAAATCAAAACAATAAAGTTGCAGATCTTGTTGAGATTTACAAGTTTCATGTTGGACAAAAAGTCAAAAGAGGTCATTTGTACAAAAGTATATTTTTTGGAGTATTTTTAAATGTTAAAAACATAGTCTTAGAGGGTTTGAGATTTTTTTGTTTTTTTTATTTCTTTGAAAGGTTAGGATGATTATAGATAATTAATTAATCTACTTTTCAGTGGTTTTTAATAAGAATTAAGAAATAAAGAAATAGTATATAATAAATATAGTGTTAATTATACATAATATAATACAAGATAATATTAATGAATTATCAGTGATTTTTATTGATTTATTTAAGCAAGGAGATTAATAATTGAATTTTAGCATAATAAATACCAGATTCATCATACCCCTATACTTAAACTATACTCGTCCTCGAGTATCTAAAGAATGAAGGATCCAAATTAACTTCAGACAGTGCATGTGAATATTTCAAGGCTCAATTCTTTGAAGACCCTTTTAAGTGATCCTAAAGTTCATGGATTAATTTCTGACAGTGCGTGTGAATATTTCAAGGCTCAATTCTTCAAAGACCCTTAATTTAAGCGATCCTAAGGTTCTGGGCTAAAAAATGCTCTAGTTAGAAGGAATCCAACTTGTCTATTGTTAGACTATTTGTACATAAAATATAAAGATATGAAGATTAGTGTATTGCATTCATGAGAGTCGAGTCGAGACATCACTCAAAGTTCCAGTCCAGGAGACTCTCCTCTAGACCTAATCCTCAACACTAGCGAATAAGTCTATTCTTTCTTCAGTTAACCGTCTCTTTAGTTCATCAAACTTGAAAGTGTAGATGAACGACGAGATGATGGAGGGCATAGGATTGTGTATAATTTTTCTCTCCCTCACATTGGAACAAGGAGCCTCTCAAGTGACTTATTACTCAATACTTATATATTTTTATTTTGTTGATCAATGTGTCTGTCAAGAGAATTCGGAGTCATCTGCACTTGTTTTTTCTGAGAGTACACCGGGATGTGTCTCTTTTGAGTATCTAAGATATATTTGAAATCCAGACTTATATCAGAGCCCTTTTATGGTGCTAGCCCAACTCCTTGGTCCTTGGTCCAAGTGGAGACTGCGATTATGGTTGGGAGCACTCGTCTTTAGTGGAACCTCTTTTGAATTTGACTTTGAAGGATATAGATTTTCTTTGAATATTTCTTTCTTTTCTTTCAATTTGTTTTCTAGCTCCACTACTTTTACCAAAACTTGGCGCATAATGATCAACAATTAAATTAAGTTTCATCACACCCTGGTACATAGGTATTTATCAAACAATAGTATATGAACTTGTTCACATACTAGATAGGGATTTGTTGAGACTCATGTTTCTTGAAGCCTTCATTAACTTCATCCCATCCTCGAGCATCACTAGATCGGGTCTAGACTCAAATCACCAGTCCCAGTTCCTCAAGTGATAACTCAACTCATCTCATCAATCATGCAGTTATGAAAGTGTTGTGCTTATCATATTCTTTAGAGGGTAGAGATGAAGAGTGCGATATATCGCTAATTAGACTGTAATCTTCACTTGGGTTTTAGTTTATTAATAGAGAATGTCATTGTACCCAAATAAAAACCAACCAAATCAAACAATTATTAAATCCAATCAAAGCAGTAAAAGAAAATGATGGATTTTTGCTATTTAATTATTAACCTGGTATAGCTCCCAGGGTCGAACACAAGAAGGCAACAATTATTAAGCAAGGGTTATTCAATTCAAAGATAAGTAAAGAAATAAAAGAGGTAATCTAAAAAAGCTACTCTTGGGGTTTTTGTGAATATAAATTTTTTTAAGTTTTCTGATTATGAAATTTTTAGTGATTATAATTTTCCAAATTTTTGTATTTATTTTTTTAAAATTTTCAAAAAAAGAAAATGAAAGACATGTAAAGATAGAAACAAATTGAATGATAACAGAATAGGAGAGTTCACGGGGCCAATCTACAAAATGACAAAGCAATCACGTGATTGGCATGCATACATGGTAATTGACCTCCAAGTTCTAGTGGGATAATGCATATGTGATCTACAGAATGAGGACCAATATGATAATTGCAGAGAAATGTCCCTTGCTTTTATTAATTATCCTCCAACTTCTAGTGGGATATTGTAATTAATCCCAACAAAGTATGTGAATACTTCATGTGATGGATAAGACTAAAATGTTATTAGATTGAAAGCTAAGAAATCTTCTGCAAATATTTCACAAGAAACTCAGGTCCGAAATGAAGTATTTAAAGTAACATCTCAAAGTTATGCAATTTTACCAAATATAGTCTCCCGTGCACGCACAACACACATGCAGTCTGTTGGGGCTTAAGCGGCAGATTGTTTCAGATGGACGGTTGCTGCTCGCTCAGTTCTTCCCCGAAATCTTCGACCGTCGGTGTTGGTTCTGTATACTACGACGGTAGGCGACGATACCCAAATTCTGATGGAATCTGGAGCGCGGGGGATTTGAAGCGTCCAGACGATGAGGAATCGATTCGAGGAAAATCTTGATCTCGAAGGTTCTTCATCGTCGCTCGATTTCGATCTTGTTTCCAGCATCTGTTTTCGACATTGATGCGCATGTGCTTCTCGGCGAAGATGTTGCAGTTGATTGTTCTTCTTTTAATCTCTAGATCATTGATTTGATTTTCAATGACGATCGATTATGGATTCTAGTGAATGACCTGTACAGATCCCAAATTAGAATCAACCTTAAGATTACGAAATTAAAGGAATGTAGCTGAAAGTTTTAATAAAGAAATCTCAATCTCATGTGAATTGTATGTCTGGAATTGATAAGTTGTTTTAGCTTCAAAAGAGCACTTGGATTCCCTATCTAATCCATTGTCCTCTTAGTGCTCGATTAGGACCGAGAGTAGAATTTGACGTTGTCCTTTGTGCTCTAGAAGGCAGTGATATTTTTATCTCAGATAGATGTGTAGACTCGCAATTTTGCGTTGTTCTTCTCGCCTCCAGATCGGCGACCCTGTAAGAGGTGAACACGACTCGAGGTTCTAAACCTCGGTCCAAAACATGAACAGGAAAGGTGAATGAAAGGAGCTGCGATGATGCGGAGGAGGATCTCCAATGATCCCGTGATCGGATCTGGAAGGTATGGGAGATAGAAGAAGAAAATAAAGGGGATTGAAGGTGAAATGGATCGGCGACGAATTGGTCGAGTTGGTTTCGGCAACAAATAGAATTTATGGATCTAGGCCTACTGAGATTACATGAGCTTCGAGCCAAATCGAAATGAAAATTAAATCTAAGGTTACACAGATGGAGTGGACTTGCCTGGGCTGAGGATCGAAGATCCTCGGGTCATTGCCTCGTCGGCTTGGCGGTATCGGAGGCTCAGCTTCACGTGAGGTGGAGTACGACGACGGATCGCTGGATCAAAGGCCAAATCACACCAAATCCTCTCTATAACACCTCTCTCATACGCCGTCACTCACGGAGAACGGCGGAGCTTACCGGAGATGAAGAAATGGCCAAAGATGGGAGGAGGAAGAAGATGGGGCGTTATTTATAAGATGAGAAACATCAAATTTCAAATGAAAATTTGGCGCGCAAAACGAGGCGGGAAATTTGAAAATTTTATATGGACATAAATGAGGGTTGTGAAATCTTTATTTTGGTGAAGAAATCAACTCGATCGGATAAACTACCCGCTCTATAAAATTTGGAGAAAACAGCTTGACGAGCAGTTTATTTCTGCTGAATGGAGGAAAAGGACGAAATAGGGAAAAGGATGAAACAACAGATTAAATAGAAATTAAATAATTGAATAAATAATTTAAATTACAAAATAATGACAATAAATAATGTTAATAATTTAATAAATAATATATGGTGATTTTTATAAAATAAAATAAATTAATTAAATAAGGTCAAATAAATAAGTACCTTTATTAATAGTTATAAAATACCTATATGATGAATACTTTATTATTATTTTTGATTATTTTCTGATTTTATAATTTTTATTTTTATTTTATATAATTAAAAAAATATATACAAAACATTTAAAAATACAATATGTGCATAAATAAATAAGAAAATAAATAAATAAAAATATATACAATGTATACATATATACAAGTATACCCATAAAGTCCTAAAACCTACTTTTTGCATTTTAACTCTGATTTCAGTGAAACCACTTTTATTTGATAGATATTTTTGCAAAATGAACTTTAAAAGTGAGTACACTTAAATCGGAGTTCATATGACCGAGCTATGAGGTTCGGAAGTTAGGCTTTACGGCTTTTAGATTTTGAGATTTATTAGTATTTATTCATATTTATTTTTAAATTATATTTTTTTATATTTTTAGTGATTTTTATAAACACTTCAGAAAAAGAATTAAGTTATTTGGAATTATAAATAAATAAATAGAAAATAAAGAAGTTTTATACACATAGTGTACATATATACAAAGGAGTCAAAACGCCAAAACTCACACCTTTTATTACATGATTTTTTTGGTATTTTTAATAAATAGTATTAATTATAAAATGAAGTTTAAAAGTGAGTTTGGTCAATTTGAGATTTTCTATAAATAGTTATGAACATGAGAATTTGGATTTTTAGGCTTTTTAGCTTCATTGTATTTATTTATTTATTGATTAAATAAATTTTCTGATATTTTTATAAATTAATATACATTATTACAGATAACTTTCAAGAAGTAAATATTTTTTTATTGAGGTCATTTTATCGATAAATAAAATAGGTGAAAATATGTACAAGGTGGAAAATAGTGAATATGTACAAGTGAGATTTGGTTTTCTTGATTTTTATAAGTTATGGACCCTATCTCCCCTACTTTATTCCTGGTCGACCAGGTCAATTTTTGACCTTCTCTCAGGGTTCGAGTCAGTCTGCATTTATTCCATAAATACATCCTTCTTTATTTCTTTTCTTTTTCTTTTCTTCTTTATTCTTTTATTTTGGTTAAAAAGAATGATAAATATACATTATTGACAAATACATGATGAATGATAAATAATGATAGTTAATAGATATATACATGTGTTTTACCAAGGATTCTATTAAAATAAAAGAATAAAGATGTTGAATCATGGATTCATCATTCCCCTATACTTTACCTTCGCTAGTCCCTTAGCAAACACTTATTCAAAGAAGAAGTGAAAAAGAAAAAATAGGAAAAGAAAAAAAGGAAAGAATTTAGAACAATATTGATTATTAAACTTATCTTCATAAAATTAAAGTATGGAGCTCTGTCATACCTTTGGATTATTTGTTTGTCGGAACCTTATTGGGAAATAGGTTTAAGACTCAACAGCCTCTAAGTTCCACAATTCTATGGTCAAGACTCCTCAATAATCCAGATCAGAACAAGTCTACATACACAAACTCTAATGACCATGTATCTTTCCTTGTACTTTGTAAGTGATATGTAGCTCCCCACCTCAGAAATGACAAAGAAACAACCTCCCTCAACAAGATAACTCTAATTCCTTAGTCTAGCAGCTCTTTCCTCGAGGAGTGGGGTATTCCCTTCTAAGTTCGAGTTCAACCAGCTCAAGAAGAGAGGGAGAGAAGAGAATGGACCGTGGCCAATGTAGCCACGTATCCCTGGGAGCCCAACCAGGGTAGCTAAGTCTCCCGCTTCAAGCTTCATGAGATGAGAACATATGATACATAAGCTTTGCTTTATTGACTATATACACTCCGGCATGCATTTTATTTTTAATCAGGCCTGTCCACATTTTTGGAGTTTTTCTTGATTCTGCATTTTTTTCTTTTCCTTTTTTTATTTGCATATGTACAAAATATCTACATGATGCAGCATATACATAAGGAGTTTTCCTCTTGAGCCAGTAGACTATCCCTTTTTTGAAGCTTTATTGCAACCCACAACTCATGTCTTTAGACCTCAACACCACCATACCAAGTTGAGACGCACTTCCTTCACTAAAAGAAGAAAAGAGGTTCCGCCTAGAAGTACTACCCTCATATGCTACCCCAAGCCAAAGGAAACTGCCTCCTCACCACCTCATCCGTAGAGAGCTACGTGTAAGGTGCTGGTCCAAGTAAAGCCATTGTCTTTGAGAATCATGCGTGCGTTGTTAAGTGTTCTACTTAGGCTCATCAAGATGACATATGAACATAGCCTAGTGGACTCAAAGAATTAAGTCGCTATGGACCTGAAAAGTCTTAACCCCAAATCCTATAAGGTTCCTATGAAAATTAGATGGATTAAGGTCTTAACCAAGCTCCATTTTCAAATTTTATTCTAGACCAGCTTAAATGTCAATACTATTCTAAAAAATGCAAATGCTCGCGCAAGAAAATGTTTACAAAAATTTTCTTCTTAAGAGGAGAAAATAAAAGACAAAATCTTTTTGAAAAGTTTTTCAAAAAAATTTACATTTTTTTAGATTTTATCTTTTTCAATTTTTATATATTTTCATTAATCAATTATACACATTAACAAGAATTTACAAGGCTTTTACACACAATTTACAAAGAGTTTTATACAACCATATATACAAGAATTATACACGTTTTATACAAAGTTTTACAAAAAGACTTTTTATTTACAAGTTTTATGTACAAATCTTACAAGTGGATTTTAAAAGAATTTATATACAAGTTGTAAATTACAAAAAATTAAGGCTTTTATTCACACATGGATTTTACAAGTTTACAAAAATAATTTTTATACCCATAATTTATAACCCACTTGACAAAATATTTTACAAGACATTTTACAAAATTTTTCAAAACATTTTACAAAATATTTTACAATTAATTTTGAAAATAATTTTACAAATGATTTTGAAAATATGTTTAGAAATCATTTTACAAACAATTTTACAAACAGTTTTTGCAGATATTTTATTTTAACACATTTTACAAACATTTCTACAATATACATAGTTTTGATACAAAAATAAGTTACAAATATTTTACAAACAAAATATTTTTTACAAACAATTTACAAATCATTTGTACAAAAATAATTTTACAAAGGTTTTTACAAATAATTTTTACAAACCATTTTAATAAATGTTTTACAAAATATTTTACAAAAACATTTTTACAAAAGAGTTTACAAACATTTTTCAAAATATTTTTATTCCAATTTTATAAATAATAGCCATCTTATTAAAATACAAAAGTACGAGTTATGGCTAAAGTATATATATATTATATACGACACCACCCTATACTTACCTCAAACTATGTCCTCATAGTGATCAAAGAGCGAAAAAGGAAGACATAACTCGTGCTAAGTATAAAAGAGTGAAAATAATCCTCTACTACAATGACTCAAAGAATAAAAATTGAAATGAATAGAAGTCGGTGATCCCCCCTATACTTAGGATCAAGTGATCCTATGTATAGAAGACTATACAAACGGGGAAGACCGAGGAAGAGAATATACACGAAATCAACGAATCCACTTGTACCCCCTACACTTAGGGTAAAAGATTCCTAAGTATAAAAAAGAATATCAACAGTTGAGGGACAAGAGAAAGAATAGAAGAAACAGAGACAAATATATACAAGATAAAAGGACAACATTACTCCCCCTACACTTAAGGTGAAGGATCCCTAAGTATAGGCAACAACAGGAGTAATGAAACAGAACGAGAATGAACAACTCGATGTCTACACCCCCTATACTTAGGATAGAGTACATCCTAAGTATAGCAAAAATAATCCTAAACGAGACATGGGCGTAAAACAAAAGCGGAAGAAACAAGGAACAAATCAAGACGAAACACGTATATACAAAGTAGACAATGTTGAGGTGCCTCTCAACAAGCGCTAGAGTTTACGCCCCTAGCTGGGCGCAAAGTCTAGGACAACACAGTATCAAGGTTCAGGACGGCATCTGTAAGGCGAATACCGTAACGTCGTTGTAGTCTCGATATGAGAACAACAACAAGGTCAACAGTGTAAACGATGACACCCAAATAAGAAATCAGGCGGGTGTCTGCTACCGAGTAAAGATATAGGAAGATAAAATCAAGATCCGGTAGCACAAATGAAATCATCGGCTCAAGATCAGAATGGAGTGGAAAGGTAGAGCCGAAGAAATCGAATGTGGAGAAAGAAGGATCAGTCATGGAATCCTCCACGTCAATCACCGTCTCAAAAAGATATGAAAAGTCAAGATCAGGAGACTCACTAAGAAAACTGATATCCGATGTACATAATGGAGAAAAATCAGATAGATCATTGAATATCTCGAAGATCGGCTCATCCTCGCGAGGGTCATCGAGGAAGACTCAGAAAAATTAGAAATATCAGAAGACTCGGTGTCATGATATGACAGATCGGATACACATCTAGGAAGTGAAACCGAGTACACAAAGCATGTGGCATTCTCCCGCAGATAACCCTCGGGGATTAATGCAAAATCATCAGTGAAGAGAAAGGAATCAGAATCTAACTGGGAATCTACATCACTGTCAAGCACCCACTCCTCACACCAAAATGCCTCATCAGCTGAAAACGGCCTTTGAACAATCTAGAAATAGGAAATGGTATTGATCAACAACGCGGAAGCCGTCGAAGTGTCTGAAACTGATCCTCGAACTGTGGCAGTGCTGGCTATAGTATGGTCCTCATGAAATATATCTATCTCATAAAACTGGAGGACAAAAGGCTCAAATATGGGATTATCAATATCTGGCATCTCAAAACGGTATCCCACATCTATCTCTGGCTGCTGGACTAGATCGAGATATCCATATGAATTCAAGAAGTATCTCTGAGAAGTAAACTCTAACTGGTCCTGACATGGAAACTGGAAAGGCTGAAAAACGACTCAAACAGCGTGGGCTCCTCCTCTATTTCTTGGAATACCGAAAGAGGTGGTATCCAAAAATCCTGAACTATGAAGTATGGAACTGACTCAAACTTCGGCTGGAAGACCAACGGAAACTCGATCAGTGTCTGGAAATGGAAACTCACGGTGGTTGGCTCGTCGTCAATCGTCTGCTCTGTTGTAGTATCCACGTCCTATGGCTGGTGTGTGATCTCTGAATCCGCATGAAGTGTAACACACCCAACTGGTATCGCATCATCTTCGTGTGTTGTCCCAACTAAAGCATCTCGTGAAGGTGGAATGTCTGAAAGTACTCTCAAGATGGTCTGAAGTATATCCATGTCAGGACTGTGGTGTGAACCACCACACGAGATCACTAACAGTGTAATCTGCTCAATGGTCATCCCCCTCATGGAGATCTGAACAAGGTCTGTCATCGAAAGTCCATGATGTGGGAATCTCCTCAAGAGGTCAAGAAACCTCAGCCACGAATCATGCAATGGCTCCTGGGCATCTACTGAAAAATCCGTGATGAAAGACCACATCATATCTGCTCTACACTGGGGGTAGAATCTCTACAAGAACAATGACCGTAAATCACCCCATGTAGCAAACTTCCTTCCCAACCGTCTGTGTCAACTCTTGGCTCTACCCTAAAGTATGAAAGGGAAGGTCATAAGCTGTAACTCCTCAGAAGTGATATTTGAATATGATCGTGATTCACAAAACTCCCCAAACTCAGAAAGATGAAGATATGGCTCCTCGTGCACTTCCCCTGAAAACTTCGGCAGTAGCTGAATGAACTCTAAGTCTAGAATGAAGGGACTCAGTGTAGAAGCTGACTGTGCTACATAATCTGGCTGCTCATCCGTCATCCCATCATAGAAGTCATCTGAACCTCGCAACTTCTCAATGTGATCTCCACAGGCGTCAACTCCAAGCTCAGCATGCCCAGTAGAAAGAGGGAATAGAGTAGAGGAAGAAAGAGAAAGAGATGAGAGGTCGATCGGAGTTCCGACCTCACATGAAGATAGACGAGAATGATGTGGATGAAAGGATATAGCCGCAAGATCCATCTGAAGAGAATAACGATCCATCATCACGAGTCGAGAAGAAATGACGAGGGGAGAAGACAAATAAGGGTGGGAGGGATAAAAGACAAGAAAACAGAGTGAAAATGAGAAGGGAAACAGAAGGTGACTGCTAATGATATAGAGAAGATGATCGTAACCAACTCACACCAATCACATACAAACACAATGCAAACACCCAATTCACCTACTCAACGCAAAGTAAGGACCACAAATGTGCGGTCTTTTATCTTTTCTATTTTAGAGTTAGGTGAGCACACAAAAGTTGTACAAACACTTAGGAGGTTTAATGGGATTTGGGCACTACTCCTTAGTGTGTACGCGAGCAATTAAAAGTGAATACAATGAGGGGATTGCTCTCCCAAAATAATGATGAATTAGTTACGTTTAATTTTATGGTCCAGTTCAATTAGCAGTCCCAATTTTTTAATTTTTTAATTTTTTATTTTTTTTGGATATTTTCAATGAAACGTCTAACGAATTTTTTCCTTTTTATTCCTAAGTCTAGAAAACAGAAGGAGGAATACGGAAAAGCCGATGCACGATGAAATCTATGAATGCATGCACGAGATAGAAGGCGTACCTTTCTCCAACAGTCTACATGCAATATGATCCGTGCCTAAATTTAAACTAATCTATATAAATGCAATGCGAGAACCGTCCTAAACAGAAACTTCTATTATCGTGAAGCACAGATTTATTTGTCTAAGTCCAAGTGAGTTCTATAGGAAGAGATCTTCTATTAGGGGCTTTGGACCTAATGCTACCTGGCTCAATCAAATAGAAACCTAAAACTAGGGGCTCAAGCACAAAAATCCATGTGAAACAAAAAGAAAATAAAGCGATAAAAATAAAACACGGTGAGGTCCCCCAAGTGCACCGGCACTCGGCGAAACAGACCCCAAAATCTGTCAAGTGTCCAAAGTCCTAGAAATTATTACAACTTATTACAAGAACGATAATGGATTAAAATCATAAAAGTCCTCAAAGGATCTTCCAAATCTTATGCTCCTCTTCTCCTACGCTCTCCTGCGGCTCGATGGAGAAACAAGCCGCCTCCGCTTTGCTCGGGTGCGTCAGCGCTCCTAGGAATACCGCCCTCGCTCGTCGGGCCCTCGCAAGAAAGAGAGAAACAAAAGATATGCCAGATCACAGTTATGAAAAATATATCAAATAAAATGAAGCAGAAAATCAAACAAGAAAAGAAAAACAAGTATATATACAAACCAAGAGCAGAAGGCAAAGAAGAACTATCTACCCTCGCCGTGCCTCCTCGACAACGGTGCCATTTTGATTAGCCGATAATCTTCACTTGGGTTTTAGTTTATTAATAGAGAATGTCATTGTACCCAAATAAAAACCAACCGAATCAAACAATTATTAAATCCAATCAAAGCAGTAAATAGAAACGATGGATTTTTGCTATTTAATTATTAACCTAGTATAGCTCCCAGGGTCGACCACAAGGAGGCAATAATTATTAACCAAGGGTTATTCAATTCAAAGATAAGCAATGAAATAAAAGAGGTAATCTAAACAAGCTACTCTTGGGGGTTTTGTGAATATAACTTTTTTATGTTTTCTGATTATGAAATTTTTAGTGATTATAATTTTTCAAATTTTTATATTTATTTTTTTAATTTTTCAAACAAAGAAAATGAAAGACATGTAAAGATAGAAACAAATTGATTGATAACAGAATAGGAGAGTTCACGAGGCCAATCTACAAAATGATAAAGCAATCATGTGATTGGCATGCATATATGGTAATTGACCTCCAAGTTCTAGTGGGATAATGCATACGTGATCTATAGAATGAGGACCAACATAATAATTGCAGAGAAATGTTCCTTGCTTTTATTAATTATCCTCCAACTTCTAGTGGGATATTGCAATTAATCCCAGCAAAGTATGTGAATACTTCACGTGATGGATAAGACAAAAATGTTATTAGATTGAAAGCTAAGAAATCTTCTGCAAATATTTCACAAGCAACTCAGGTCCGAAATGAAGTATTTAAAGTAACATCTCAAATTTATGCAATTTTACCAAATATAATCTCTCGTGCACGCACAACGCACATGCAGTCTGTTGGGGCTTAAGCATCGGATTGTTTCAGATGGACGGTTGCTGCTCGCTTAGTTCTTCCCCGAAATCTTCGGTCGTCGGTGATGGTTCTGTATACTGCGACAATAGGCGACAATACCCAAATTCTGATGGAATCTGGAGCACGGGGGATCTGAAGCGTCCAGACGACGCGGAATCGATTCGAGGAAAATCTTGATCTCGAAGGTTCTGGTTCTTCACTATTGCTCGATTCGATCCAGTTTCCAGCATTTGTTTTCGACATTGATGCGGATGTGCTTCTCGGCGAAGATGTTGCAGTTGATTGTTCTTCTTTTAATCTCTAGATCATTGATTTGATTTTCAATGACGATAGACTATGGATTCTAGTGAATGACCTGCACAGATCCCAAATTAGAATCAACCTTAAGATTACGAAATTAAAGAAATATAGCTGAAAGTTTTAATAAAGAAATGCCAATCTCCTGTGAATTGTATGGCTGGAATTGATAAGTTGTTTCAGCTTCAAAAGAGCACTTGGATTCCCTATCTAATCCATTCTCCTCTTAGTGCTCGATTAGGACCGAGAGTAGAATTTGACGTTGTCCTTTGCGCTCTAGAAGGCAGTGATATTTTGATCTCAGATAGATGTGTAGACTCGTAATTTTGCGTTGTTCTTCTCACCTCCAGATCGTCGACCCTATAAGAGGTGAACACAACTCGAGGCTCTAAACCTCGGTCCAAAACACGAAGAGGAAAGGTGAATGAAAGGAGCTACGATGATGCGGAGGAGGAGCTCCAATGATCCCGTGATCAGATCTGGAAGGTATGGGAGATAGAAGAAGAAAATGAAGGGGATTGAAGGTGAAATGGATCGGCGACGAATTGGTCGAGTTGGTTTCGACAACAAATAGAGTTTATGGATCTACGGCTACTGAGATTACATGAGCTTCGAGCCAAATCGAAATGGAAATTAAATCTAAGGTTACACAGATGGAGTGGACTTGCCTGGGTTGAGGATCGAAGATCCTCGGGTCATTGCCTCGACGGCTTGGCGGTGCCGGAGGTTCGGATTTGCGCGAGGCAGAGCACGACGACAGGTCGCCGGATCAAAGGCCGAATCACACCAAATCCTCTCTACAACACCTCTCTCGCACGATGTCACTCACGGAGATTGGCGGAGCTCACCGGAGATGATGAAATGGCCAAAGATGGGAGGAGGAAGAAGATGGGGCCTTATTTATAAGATGAGAAACATCAAATTTCAAATGAAAATTCGGCACGCAAAACGAGGCGAGAAATTTGAAAGTTATATGGACGAAAATGAGGGTTGTGAAATCTTTATTTTGGTGAAGAAATCAACTCGATCGGATCAACGACCTGCTCTATAAAGTTTTGAGAAAACAGCTTGATGGGCAGTTTATTTCTGCTAAATGGAGGAAAAGGACGAAATAGGGAAAAGGACGAAACAACAGATTAAATAAAAGATAAATAAGATAATTGAATAAATAATTTTAAATTACAAAATAATGACAATAAATAATGTTAATAATTTAATAAAAAATTTTATGATGATTTTTAATAAATAAAATATATTAATTAAATAAGGTAAAATAAATAAGTACCTTTATTAATAGATATAAAATACCTATATGATAAATGCTTTATTATTTTTTTTGATTACTTTCTGATCTTATAATTTTTATTTTTATTTTATATAATTAAAATAAATATATACAAAACATTTAAAAATACAATATGTGCACAAATAAATAAGAAAATAAATAAATAAAAATATATACAATGTATACATATATACAAGTATCATAAGGTCCCAAAACCTACTTTTTGAATTTTAACGCTGATTTCAGTGAAACTTTTATTTGATAGATATTTTTACAAAATGAACTGTAAGAGTGAGTACACTCAAATCAGAGTTCATATAACCGAGTTATGAGGTTCGGAAGTTAGGCTTTACGGCTTTTAAGTTTTGAGATTTATTGGTATTTATTCACATTTATTTTAAAATTATATTTTTGTATTTTTCTAGTGATTTTATGAACATTCCAGAAAAAGAATTAAGTTATTTGCAATTATAAATAAATAGATATAAAGTAAAGAAGTTTTATACACATAATGTACATATATACAAAGGGGTCAAAACGCCAAAACTCACACCTTTTATTACATGATTTTTTGGTATTTTTAATAAATAGTATTAATTATAAAATGAGTTTGGCCAATTTGAGTTTTTCTATAAGTAGTTATGAACATGAGAAGTTAGATTTTTAGGCTTTTTAGGTTCATTGTATTTATTTATTTATTGATTAAATAAATTTTCTGATATTTTTATAAATTAATATACATTATTACACATAATTTAAAGAAGTAAATATTTTTTACTGAGGTCAATTTATTGATAAATAAAATAGGTGAAAATATGTACAAGGTGGAAAATGGTGAATATGTACAAGTGAGATTTGGTTTTCTTGATTTTTATAAGTTATGGACCCTATCTCCCCCAACTTTATTCCTGGTCGATCATGTCAATTTTTGACCTTCTCTCAGGGTTCTGGTCAGTTTGCATTTATTCCATAAATACATCCTTCTTTATTTCTTTCATTTTTCTTTTCTTCTTTATTCTTTTATTTTGGTTAAAAAGAATGATAAATATACATTATTAACAAATACATGATGAATGATAAATAATGATAGTTAATAGATATATACATGTATTCTACCAAGGATTCTAGCTAAAATAAAAGAATAAAGATGTTGAATCATGGATTCATCAATCGCTCAATATTTCAAACTAGGGAAGTGTGGATTATTAAGTTTAAAACCCTAATGACTAAGGTTGGATAACTCACATTCTCAAGATCATAGAAATCAAGTGTCCTCAAAATCCTTAAGCCTTGAGTGAATGTGAAAGTGTGAGGAACACACCAACTACTCGATTAATTTTTTTCTTTTAACTTTTCCAATTTTTTGATGAAGTTTAATTTTAATTTTTTTAATTCCTTTGAGAGATAATGACTAGCTTTAGTTCATATGAATAGTTGCATCTACTTCTAGACAGTATGGGTGTAAGTACAAACCATTAGACATGATCGTGTTACTTGAGGAAGGAGCCATATACAATGTCCTCTAAATCACCCACTCTGCAAAGGGAGACCGAAGTTCCCTCACTGAAAAGTAGCTACTCATTTTTAAGCCTAGTAGTCAGAGCCTCTACCAAAGAAAATTTTTAAATTTTTCACAAGTTTATGAATTTTTGGAAAAGGTTAATTTAAATACAAAAAGTTAATCCCTAAATTTTAAAAAGATTTCTACAAGAATTTTTACAAAACTCGGTTCATTGGTCAACTTAAACCAAGTCCAAAAAGATTTTTCAAAAATTTTTAGAATACGAGCTATGGCTAAAGTATATATACAATAATATACAGTATACCCCCCATACTTAACTTTTGTTATGTCCTCTTATCACAACTGATATGAAGGCGTAGCTCTAGTTAAATATAGGGTGATATAGATGAAGTAAGGAGGAGGGTCCCCTTATACTTAGGTCAAAAATGACCTAAATATAAGAAGACATACGTAGGGATGGATGAATGAGTCGGGTTACCCATATACTTAGGTTGAAAATAACCTAAGTAAAAGATCTGGAATTACATTGGGGGCCCCGAGGCTGTTAGTGTTAGAAGAGCATTTATACATAGATACATGGAGATGTGAGTGGTGGGTTTTTACATATTATGAAGATGCGGGAGGGGATGTGTGTGTGTGCATTTTTACAGATTAAGATGTAGGAAGGGGGGGGGGTTATGTGAAATATACAAAGAAGGTGACAGGGGGGAGTGAGTGGATGCACATGTATGAGGTGTTTATGTGTGTGGGGGGGGATAGATCATATAGTGATCTACTCTTTTTCTTTCTTTTTCTTTTCTTTTTTATTCCTTTTTTTACACGTAAGAGCCCTCAAATGATGACCACTAAAAATGCTCATGATACATTTTTTCTTACAACATGAAAATGCATGAGGAGCTGACTAACCTTCCTTAAATTCTTCATCTTTTCTTTTGCGGCATTCTCAACGGGAGCTTTCAACTTCACACCTCCATGGAGATCAAGCGTCCTCGATCTTCATAGGTCCTATCACAAAAGAAAATCTTAGAAAAAATATCACAAAAAATAATCAACGAAAATGATGTAAAAATGACATGATGAGGAGATCGGTAAATTTTGAAAATATTCACAACAAAAAATATTTCAAAACTCGACAAATAAATAAAGGTGAGCCGTGTCTCTGGCAACGACACCATATGATGAACGCAAAATCTACCTCATTAAGGATATGTAAATGCCGTAGTACAGGAGGCAGATTTCGGTCATTCAAAGAGACAACACCTTCAAATATGTGGACATTATTTTACTTGGCAAGTTTACCAAGGTTGAACACAGGGACATGGGCCTCTTTAATATATTTACCAAATTTTGTCATTTAATTAAAAAGTTAATAGATTCTCAAGTTTAAGATCTTCATGCTAATGCATAATAAAAATAACGTAAACACAATGATGCATGTAATTTTTTATTTGATGTTTTAATGCAATTATATGATGATGCATGAACATAATGTATGAATTAATGCAAAGGATCGACATGCAAAAGATGAATTACAAATATGCCCTAGAGAAAATATGAGCATAGAATATGATTCGGATTCAAAGTCAAATGGAGCATAAAAATTATGAGCAAGCTTCTATTAATGGTAGATACTTATACAACAAAGGACACTAAATAACAATAAGAATTCATCACATTTAAATTAGTGCCAAATCATTAATTTAAACATGCCATTATATAGAGAAATAAATTTACAATAAATTGACATTGAAATCATGCAATTTAGATCTAAGATGCTCAAGTTATAAAATAAATAATGTGGGGACATAAATGCAATAAAATGCGAGGAAAAATAAAGATAATTATTGCAAATAGGTCCTGAGAGGGACATATTTGCAATTTGGAAAAACTAACAGGGGCATTCTGAAATTTTCCTTTAAGCGTTGAGGGATATCTTTGTAATCATAGAAAGTCGCATGGGCCTCCCTGTAAAATACCCAAGCATACACGTGAGGCATGTACCTGGGGATAGAAATGGAATTTGCAATAGTCACAAGGTCCTTCATGCAATTTACCCAGCCCTCACGTGCCTCGCACACAAGGGAGCCAGACTTAGGAGGATCAACAACTTCGGACCATGTGGTTGGTGCGTGGTGCTCTATTGTTCGGTTCGGTTCGCTCGAACCTACAGGTTTGGTGTGAGGTTCGTGCAGCCCATGTGGCATCACCAAGACCGGCCGATCCAGAGGATCAGACGGTAGCTGGTGCTCCACCGCATGTTGCCGGAGGAGGCTGCAATCCGACAACCTCCGTATAGCTCCTCCATGCTCCGAGGGCTCACAGAGGATCATAGGACGTTGCTGAGATGCAGGCGAAGGTCCTGGGAGCATGGAGAAGGTGCGATGACAATTGGGTGTTGCTAACGACGAAGACTCACCGAAGGCGGAGCTATAGAGCATGCCTCCGGCCAAGCTACAACCAATAAAGATCATGCAAGGTTAGTCATATCCGAAGCTTATCATGCGTGCGTGAAGTGAAGTGGGTGGGGCCCTGTGCGTGGCAGAGAAGGTGGAGGGCCTGGGCTCCATCTCCAGCAAGCCGAAGAGGAGATGGGTCAGAGCGGAGGGGGTCTTGGGGAAATGAATGGGGTGATCGGAGGTGTTTGCATGGATGAAGGTTGGATGGAGAAGCTTGGAGGGGGGCCAATGGGTGGTGAAGCTGGGTGTATACATAGGGATAAATAAGATAAATACACAACAAAATTAGGTACGAGTACCTGGAGGATGCGAGGAAGACGAATGGCGAATGGAGACTTGGGCTAAGCATTAGGAGATGCTCGGGTCGTCGCCCAGCATGCTCAGCCTAGGGCACGGAGCTCGATCATCCGCTGGAGTGGCAGAGCTTACATGGTGGTGACCATGTATCACAATGGGGTACCTAGGTCGTTATCGCCTCGACACTGCCCTCTGCTGTCACCGAAGGGCGGAGGAAGTTGGGTTGCAACCCCCTTTGTTGGTTGATGAATGTATGGGGGGTCGGCGGAGGTGATTTTATAGGAGGAGGTGGAGGCATTACAGGTTCTAGAGGAGTGCAATTGTGGTGGTGGTAACAACTAGTGGAGTGAAGGGGGGAGGTCCTGGAGGTTACGTGAGGGGGATGGATGAGTGAGCTTTCCAGAGGTGGGGTTATGGAGCGTAGATGTGATCGGAGGTGCGAGCTAAAAATAAAAGGGGGCAGGTCGCTCATGATGCGTAACACACGAGGGGAGGGGGTTACTGGAGGTAGGGGACAAAGCCGTAGCCATTGGATCTCACGATCCAACGACCAAGATTAAGACGCAGTTGAAGGGCAGAGATCTGATCCCTTGATCTGATCGAGTGGTGGAGAGTGAGGTGCGGCTGGACGGCTAGGATGAAATCTGGGGATCTCATCCAACGAAGGGGTATAAAGGGGAGACATGGAATGATAATAGTCATTGTATGATGGGGTATCTAATGGTTGGGATGCAGGTGGTTAAGATTGGCGGAGATCAGGTCTGGGGGTCAGATCTGAGGACTGCAAATTACTATCGGGCGGTTAGGACGCAGGCCTCCAGAAGTAGGAGCTGGCGGGTGTCACAAGGAGAGCGGGCCACGTGGTGGCCTAGAGGGCGCCACGTGGCCCAATAGAAAAATTAGAAAAAGGAAAAACAGAGGAAAAGTAAAAAGAATTAAAAGGAGGTCGAATTAGAAAAAAGTCAAAACATGAAAGTTGTAGATCTCGATGGGTTTTGCAAGTTTAACGTCGGATAAAAAGTCAAAAGAGGTCATTTGTATAAAAGTATATTTTTGGGGGTATTTTTAAAGGTTACAAATACAGTCTTTTAGACTTTGAGATTTTTTTTGTATTTTTTATTTCTTTTAAATGTTAGGTCAATTATAGACAATTAATTAATCTAATGATCATGAGCATTTTTTAGTAGGAATTAAAAAATAAAGAAAAAAATATACAATAAATATAGTGTTAATTATACACAATATAATACAAGATAAAATTAATGAATTATCAATTACTTTTATTGATTTATTTAAGCAAGCAGATTGAGAATTGAAGTTTAGCATGATGAATATGAGATTCATCAAATATCAATCTAAATAAGGTATAATCACATAATCTTGGATTGGACTTTCTTATGCAGTTGTAGGAACACACATGTCATTTTCTTCATGCGCAAACGTAAATGAGATGGAAACCAAGTGTATTACTCATGCCGACTCTAACACGGCTTTCCTATTTCCCTCCAGCCTCAACTGAATCGTGGATTGTTTTCTGAACCGCTTGATCACGACCGTTCAAAACACCACCGCCTCGGCTGACCTCTTTTATGAAGGAACCTCTCATCATTTTTTCCCAAGACGATCACCCCCTTGTCAGTATTAATCTGTGATGACAGGAATTCTCCATCGGTCTTGCATTCCACACAGGGCAGGAGCGCAGTCACTACGGCGACCGATGGAATATCCCGATCGATCAACAATTAATTAACAATAATGTATAAATAATTTAAATCTCAGAAATGTGTAGTTAAAATTTATTATAACTCTACATGAAAATGTGTATAGGTGTAAGCGTGTGTAGAGGTCGAACACGGGGAACAAACGGTTGGGGGCAGAAATATGCACAGAATTATCCAATTCTCTTCTTGTCCATGTTATTGTTTTTGTGGATTTTTTATTTTATATTTTTTATTTGATTTTAGGTTTTATGATTTTTATGTGATTTTTAATTTTAATTTTTTTCGGTTTTATATTTTATGTTTTTATATTTTCTTTTTGAAATAAGATGTAAAGCTATATAGAATATATAATAAAAGAGAGATAAGAGAGAGATGAAAAAAGGGAAAAATACTCAAAATACAGTAAATAAAATATTTTTGTGATTTTTATATCTTTTTTCTAATGTATTGGTGAATTTTCTATATTTTTTCTAATTGTTTGGTATTTTTAAAGTCAAAAATACTAAAAACAATGAATAAAGGTTGCTGGCCGAAATTAAAATGAGGATTAAAAATACTAAACAGGGTCCAAAATGCCTCAAATTAATTTTAAAATAAAGATAATGAAATAGAAAAATTCAACAACTGAAATTATATTTTTAGGATTTTTCTGGGATTTTTAATGTTTTTATAAATGTTTTTGGGGTTTTAAAATTTTTAGGAGTTTCCTTTTTTATTTTTTAGTGGTTTTTGGTCTGGATCTAAAACACACGGAAACACACAAAATATATTTTTTGTGGAATTTTTCAAAAACGTTTTATAATTTTTATTTATTTTCTAATGGAGATGGTACTGAAAATGCATGTTTCTGAATTTTTGTAAATATAGAAATGCAATAAAAATGCAAAATAAAAATATGGCGTGATAATACAATGCAACAAGAACTTATGAGATTTTTTGGTGATTTTTAGGGTTTTATAGGTGCAGTAAATAAATAGGGAAAGCAAAAAGAAATTCCAACCCTAGTAGGGGCATTTTTGCAATTAAAAATAAAGACAGGGTGTACTATGAAAAAATCCCAACAGAATAAACAATTATTTAATATTTTAGAACCTTTTTACAATATACAAAACTACCAGGGGCATAAGTGTAAAATTCACAACACATCATGTGGGACAACACGTGACTCGGTTGGGAAGGACCTCCATGTAATATCCAGTTAATACGGGGGTTCTATGCAAAAATCCCATTTATTTATAATGTTACATTTATTTTACAGAACTAAATAATAAATACAAAAATGCAAGGGGCTGAAGGTGCAATCTACCCCTTAAGGTGCTGAATCGGATGGCTGATGTTCTTGACTTATCCACGTGGCGCCTCCACGTTTGCCGATGACGTTTCGCTGATGGACGCGTGAGATTAGATCGCGGGTTGCGATCTGACGGTCGGTGACGGCTCCATCCAACGATTGATCTTCAATCTGGGCCTCCCTCTTCATCCAACGGCGGGGATGATGGCTGGAAGAACAGGGAAGAACGCTCACCGGGGCGAGCTTCGTCCGGTGATATTTTACGTCTCTGCCAGTCTTTGCCGCTCTTGGAGGTCTTTATAGCTTCCTGGGAGGATCCTCTAACCGCTGGAGGTCTTGGATCGATCTAAGGTATGCTGGAGCGCCGCCTTGAGCTCGGGGAAGAAATGGGGCTCCAGGTACCTCCGCCGGCTTCGATTGCGTCTCCAAGCGCATTTCAAGGCGCCCAACCAGCACAGGAAGCTCGCACGGCTCGAGGGATTCACCCTCGACCTGGCGTTTGAAGCTGTTAGCACGGGGATGATGATGGGAGAGGTAGCTATGGCGAAGGGTGGCGGAGGAGCCTCGATTCGCGGAACCACGGAGGCTCCGGTTGATAGAAAGTGGCTGGGAGATGGAGAAGGCGATGGGGAACGAAACGGTGGCATAGTGGTGGTCGGAAATAGGGTGTAACATGGTGAAAAGCTCACCGGAGCGGAGCTCCGGCGAACTACGAAATCGTTAAACTAATATGCGAAACATGAAAATAATTGCATGAATGAAACACTGGAAGTAAAGGCTACCTAGAAAAGCAATAAAAGGGATCTTAGACCTGGGGGTGAACCAGGGAGCGTGGCCATTGCCGGAGCGCCTCTGTGGGTGCAACTCCCACTATCTCCGACCGATTCAAGGTACCAGGGGGCTCCTCCTGTCACAAGGACTTGACCTAGACCGAATACGAGGAAGGGAGACGGGTGAAAACTGACCAAATTTACGAAGGAGGAGGAGATTTATTTATAAACATTTCTGGTCACCCTTATTAACCGGCAATTATTGATTAATCTGGTGTATGTACAAGTGATCCAAGGTATTGGCGGGTATAAGGGATCATTGAGGAACATTTCTTGTGAAGGACGCGAGCGTGAACGATGGATGGAATGCTCGGAAAAAATGGGAGAAGACGGGGTCTTTGACGGATTTGATGGGTTGGAGGCTGAGATGGGATAGTTGACCAGAGGTCAACGAAGGCCGCGCGCGGGTTGGTCCATGTAGGCCGCTACAGGACAAAACAACAGGCTTTATTCGAAAATAATTAATTTAAAATAGTAAATGATTTATTATTTTTCGAGTATAAAATAAAAAATGATTATTATTTTATCTAGTTTTTTAATATGATTTTTATTTATTTTTTGGCTTGATTTATTAGTAGTTAATTTTTATGAGTGTATTTATAGGTATATTCATCTATGTTTTGTGTATTTTTATGTTTACTTTGTATATATTATTTTATTATTTTATTTTCTTATTTTATATATTTATAAATTATTTTTGTGAGTGTAAATATATTTTTATTTGATTTTTACGAGTTTATTTGCATATTGAAATAAATAGGTATATGAATGTACAAGTATAGGTATAGGTATTTTGCCTATGTTTTGTCATAGTTTTATTTTATTCTCCTTTCTCTTTTAGGTTTAATTCTAATTTTAATATACACTTAGGTTATAAATAATTAATATAATAAGTAATGAATAAATTGAATATTTTACTCAGTATTATGTACAATAGAGGCCCAAAACCTATCTTTTGCATATTAACTCCAAAAAATTTGAAGATTTGAAAGAGATGATCCCTCTTTTTGCTGAAGTCAATAAGCTATAAGTAGCAATGAAGTACCTTTATTTGATAGGATCTCATGAGCTTCAAGATTGGAGGTCGGAACATGGTCTGAGATTGCAGAAGCTGACTGAAGGTTATGGAGGAATTAGAGTCCATTGGGCTAAATCTTTGTTTCTGTTTTTAGAAGGATTGTTTCTGCTTACCATATCTATGGGTTTTTTTCGTGTTTGGATTCATGTATGCTCTTTGAGAACGAGCTCATTTTCTCCGAGTTTGACGGTGTATTTCTTCCTGATTTGGTGGTTATTAGCAACATCTCAGGCAAAGAAACATCAGCAGAGATCAATAGAGAGTAATTTACAGTTTGCCAAGTCACTTACCTTTTTGATTTACTAGATAGATATCTGAAATATCCTTCGTATCTTATGCATCTTGTTGTCCTCTATGATTAATGTCTTTTTTGAAGACTTTGTGCAATATCTTTGTTGTCTAAATGAAGCTCAAAATTTCCTGCTATCCTTGTCTTACCATTGAGATTCTTATTAGGATGGGAGTGACCAGGTTAATCTGAGTCAATTTGAAGATTTTATAGGGATGATCCCTCTTCTTTGCTTAAGTTAATAAGCTATAAGTGTGCATTGAAGATAGGATCTCTCGAGCTTCATGATTGGAGGTCGAAACATGGTCAGAGATTGTAGAAGCTGGGAGTCCAATGCCGCATGAATCATGGGCTAAATCTTTTGTTCCTGTTCTAGGAGAATTGTTTCTATTTACAACATCTATGGTTCTTTTATTCGTGTTTGGATTCCTCTTTGAGAACGAGTTCATTTTCTCTGAGATTGACGGTTTATTGCTTCCTGATTTGATGATTATTAGCAACATCTCATACAAAGAAAGGTGAGACGTCGGTAGAGATCAGCAGTGTAATTTAAGCTTGGCCAAGTCACTTATCTTTTTGAGTTTGTTAAGATGGGTAGTCTGGTTTTTCAAGTCACATTGCATATCTTGAATAGCATGCTAAGGAGTTGCACAATAAGAATGGATGCACCGGATTGATAACTTGAAGAACCTTTGATATCTAAACCATATTTTCTTTCTATAGTATGTCACAAGAGAGGGATTTACTAGATGGATAGCTTAAATAATCCCTGGCAGTAATCATTGACATCTTATGGTAACAGTATAGAAGTGGATTTTTAGTACATCCATTTTGTTTTGAAGATGGAAGAATTATAGTCAAATCTTGTTTTGTGGGGCTCAATGCTGGATGAGGCATAATTGTGGAGGAAATGGGACGGAATATTCTTTTTTAGCTTCTAGATTTTTTTCCATCTTTTGATTGGGTTACACAGCTTCAGAGACTTTGCTGTGGGTATGAGGGTTCTTCCAACGTATTAATGGGGGATTGTTAGGTATGCAATGTTCTTTTTTATTGAATATTACAGATTTCACCTATTAAAAATGGAACATAAAACGAACTTGTTGGAATATCAGGTGCTACAAACGTCATTTTGTGTGTTGTAGGTTGTTCACATCAGTTGTTTGCATGCAATTGCTATGGAATTGTACAATAAGAATGGATGTGCTGGATCGATAACTTGAAGAACTTTAGGTATCTAAAGCATATTATTTATCTTTCTATAGTCTTGCCACTAGAGAGGAATCTATTAGATGGATAGTTTTTGTTGGAATGAAGCTCAAAATTTCCTGATATACTTGTCTTTGAATTGAAATTTTTATTAGGATAGGAGTGACAGGTGAATTTGATTCAATTCGGCCTAGTTTAGAAGGATGCTCCCTCTACTACTATGAAGTCAATAAGGTATACGAGAAGTAGCTTTATTTGATAGGATCTTACGAGCTTTATGATTAGAGGACGAAACATGATCATAGTTATAATAGTTGTTTGAAGGCTATTGAAGAAACATAGTTCATTGCGACACGATACATGGGTTAAATCTTTTGTTTCTGTTCTAGAATGATTATTTCTGTTTACCATATCTATGGTTTTGCTTGTTTCTTTATTCATGTTTGGATTCTTGTATGCACTTTGAGAACAAGCTCATTTTCTATTAGATGGACTGTATATTGCTTCCTTCGATGGTTTAGCAATATGAGGCACTGAAAGATGAACATGAGATTTTGGCAGAGAATAGTGGAGTGTAATCCATTGTTTGACAAGTAATTCACCTTTTTGAATTTTCTTAAGATTGTTAGCCTCGTTTTCCAACTCATTGCAGATCTCGAATATCATGCTAAGGAGTTGCACAACAAGAATGGGCACACCTGATCGTTAACTTGAAGAACCTTTGGTATCTAAAGCATATTATTTTCTATAGTATTTCCACTAGAGAGGGATTTACTAGATGAATAGCTTAAATAATCCTTGCATCTTATGATAATAGTATTGAAATGGATTTTTAGTACGTCCATTTTTTTTCGAAGATGGTGGGAAAACTAGAGTCATCTTTTTCCGAGGGTCTCAATTCTGGATTTGAGCATAGTTACAAAGGAAAAGGAAAGGGGTCGAAATATTTGTTTTCAGCTTCCAGGTGTTTTTTTCCATCTTTTGATTTGGTACAACAGCTTTAGAGACCATGCCGTGGGTCATCGATTCTTCAGATGTATTATTGAGGATTAATAGTATGCAGTGTTTTTTTATGAGATTCCACCCATTAAAAATGGAACATAAAAAGAACTCATCGGAGTATAAAGTGCTATAAAGGTCATTGTGGGTGTTGTAGGTTGTTCACATCGGTTGTTTGCATGCAAATGCTAAGGTGTTGTACAAACAAGAGTGACGGTACTGGATCGATGACTTGAAGAACATTTGGTATCTAAAGCATATTATTCTTTCTAGTGTCGTACAAAGGAGGATTTACTAGATTGATAGCTTAAATAATCCTTGGTATCTTATGCAACTTACTATCTTCATTGATTAAGTTAGCGTCCAGTTAGAAGGCATTTACGCGATATTTTTGTTGTTTAAGTGAAGCTCAAAATTTCCAGATATTCAGTTGTGATTCTTATTAGGATGGGAGTACCTTGATTCAATTTGAAGATTTTAAAGGGATGATCCTTTTTCTGTGCCGAAGTCAATAGTTTATGGTGCGGTTCATATGGCATTAGTTCAACAGTATCCAGCAAAAATAGATAGAGTACACAACTGATATGGTGCGGTAGAAGGAGAAAAAGCAGTGCGCAGGATGCACGTAGACAGGATGGCATGACCTGCAAGGCCGCTGGGGTGGCATAACCTGGGCTATGGCGGTCGGGCCACTGGGCTAGGGTGGCAGGACCGCTGGGGTCATTGGGGCTGCGTGGTCCGAGCAAGGATCCTCTGCTGGCCAGCAGAGTCTGCTGTACTGTTGGAAAAGAAAAGAGCCCACCCATGTGTTTAGTACCACATGGGAGAGCGGTCACTATTGGGTATGTCCGTGGGGCTATATAAGGAGCCCCACACCTGCACCAACTTGTTTCCCGTGTTGGGAACCCTCCTGTACGCCAGCGCCGCACTATTGGCGTTGCTGCAGGTGGGAGACCGTTGGTGCCTGTGCCGATAGAAGCAGCGGCGCTGTGCCTCTAGGGCGATGCCTATACCGCTAGGGCAATGTCTGTACGGCACAGCTTGCTAGGCAAAAGGCCTCACGTACGATCGAGGGGACGCGCAAGGCACCGGGGCTGGAGAGACTTCACGCATGATCAGGTCTAGAGAGGCTTTCACGCACAAGGCATCAAGTCTTTACGCACAATCGAGGCTTCATGATCAAAGCGCTAGGGCCTCATGCGCTAAGGCACCCAAGGAGGAGAAGCAGGGCCTCACGCGTTGTTGGAGAGGCGCGGGAGAAGCAGAGCTTCACGCGCCAAGGCATGTGTGATGGAGACGGATCACACGCTAGGGCCTTATGCGACGGATCCCTACACGTGCGAGCAAGGTTGTAAAATTTGCTCGACTGGCCCGACTATTAGGTTCGACTAGTCTAGTCAGTAGGGTGGCCGAATGAGTACCGACTAATTTTGACTAGGTACACTAGTCGATCAATTTTTTGCTTGGAGATACATATTCTTATATGTTTTGTTCTTTTATAAGCAAACTTATTATAATATGCTTAGTATTTTTTAATTTAATTAGTTTTTTTGTTTTATTACAATAATAAAAAAATGTACAAAATCTATGTAAATATATACATAAAAATGAGTTATATATTTAAAATAATCATAAAATTCAAAGCCGATTAAAGTTCGACTAAATCTGATTAGTCGTCCAACTGCCGATTAATCCTTAGTCAGTGATGCAGCCGACCGATTAGTGACTACCGATTTTTGCAACCTTACGCGGGAGGAAGCACCCAGGGAGGAGAAGGGCTTCATGTGCGCGAGGAGAGGAGAGAAATTCACGAGCAGCGGCACAGAGGCTGGCTAGTGGGGATGGGAGGTAATTAGGTCGTAACACCGGTCTAGGACCGCTGCTCTGATACCATGTTGAGAGAGATAAGAGAATGAAAGAGGATGCTTTATTCTAAAGGTCCAAGGGTCCTTATACATGACAAAAACCTAGAGAGATCAAAAAGGGAAAAATACTTAAATGCCTCTAGTGGGGATACAATGATAAAATAACTAACAAGTACCAATAATTATTAACAGTTTAAAAGTAA